>JAFLJL010002303.1:5000-19813 GCA_018398815.1 Conus ventricosus | reverse complement strand
TCTTTCTTTCTTCCTTTCATCCTTATATACAAATAGACACACTATGTCTTTTCTTTCTTTCTCCTTCCTTTTTATACATAATAGACACACTATTCTATTTCTTTTCTTCTTCCTTCCTTTTAATACATATAGATCACACTATCTTGTTCTATTCTTTCTCCTTCCTTTTTATACATCTAGACACACTCTATTCCTTTTCTTTTCTTTCTTTCTTCCAATTTATACATATAGACACACTATACCTTTTCTTTTCTTTTCTTCCATCCTTTTAAATACATATAGACACACTATTCCTTTACTTTTCCTTTTCTTTCTTCCTTCCTCTTTTTATACATATAAAACACTATTCAATTCTTATCTTTCTTCCATCCCTATTTTAATATACATATAGACACACTATTCTTTTCATTTTCAGTCTTCTTCCTTATTATACAAATAGACACACTATTCATTTCTTCTTTCTTATCACTTCCTTTTTAAACATATAGACACACTATTATTTCCTTTTCTTTCTTCTTCCTATTATACATATATACCACATTCCTTTTCTTTTCGTTTCTTCCTTCCTTTATAATACATATAGACACACTATTCTTTTCTTTCTATCTTCCTGCTTTCCTTTTTTAATACATATAGACACACTATTCTTTTCTTGTTCTTCTTCTTCCTTTTTATACATATAGACCCACTATTCTTTCTTTTTTCTTTCTTCCTATCCATTTTATATACCATATAAGACACACTATTCTTTTTTCATTTCTTTCTTCCTTCCTTTTTATACATATAGACACATATTCTTTTCTTTTTAATTCCTTTCCTCCTATTTAATACATATAGACACAAATTCATTTCTTTTCTTTCTTCCTTCCTTTTACTTACATATAGACACGACAATTCTTTTCTTTTCTTTCTTCCCTTCCTTTTTATACATATAGACACACTATTCTTTTTCTATTCTTTCTTTTCTTCCTTCCTTTTTATACATATAGCCACACGTATTCTTTTCTTTCTTTCTTTCTTCCTTTTTTCTCTTAAAAAAAAAAAAAATACCGGCAGGGGGGTTGGCGAAAAGGGGGCGGATGGTGTTGGTGGGGGTGGGGGGAAGGAGGGGAAGCTGGAAGTGGGAGGGGTGTGGGGGGGGGATCCAACACCTGCAAAACGAAACCCACGCTCGACATTCCATTTTCGAAAGGTTTTGAACTTCAAGGAAACAAAAAAAGCGTTCCGGGGAGAAAAAAAAAAGGAAAGAAAGAGAAAAAAAGAGAAACAGACACTCAAACAACCAAAACCCACTCACCTCTGAAGGTGTTGGTCCTCCCTATGATTCAGACGGTCACTGCTGGCGGGTTGATTAGTGTCATTTGGGTTTTACGTCCACACCTCCACGGTTACATAGCAGAGGGGCGACAACCGTCCCAGGACAGTGTAGGTTTAAGGCCCTTCTTCGACTGAACACACGTCACTAGACGCGAACCTGGAATCGTCTCTGCAACGCGCCACCTCGCAAATCCACGCCTTACATCTTCACCACAACATCTTTTGGTTGGCCAACCCAAGATCGAGCTGATTTAGTGAAATTCGCTGGTCCCTTGTCTGAGTTTTTCATTGCCCTGCTTGTTTTTCATTGCACACGTCTTTGTTTTTCATTGCACACGCTTTGTTTTCCTTGCACGCTACCCTTTGTTTTCCATTGCACATGGCTTTGCTTATCATTGCTCATTTTTCTTTGTTTTTTTCATTGCACACGTCTTTGTTTTTCATTGCATATTTTTCTTTGTTGTGGTGGTTTTTTTGTATTGCACAAGTCTTTGATTTTTCATTGCACATATCCTTTGTTTTTTCATTGCACACGTCTTTGCTTTTCATATGCACATGTTTTTGTTTATCAAATGCACACGTCTTTTGATGATCATTACACATGTCTTGTTTTCTTGCACGTCTTTGTTTTTCACACGTCGCACACGTCTTTGTTTTTTCATTGAACCTGTCTGTTTTTTCATTGCACACGACTTGGTTATTTTCAATTGCAACATGTCTTTGTTTAGTTCATTGCACGCGTCTTTGTTTTCCGATGCTACGGTCGTCCTAAGAAGGGAAGTAACCATTATAAAAAAAAAAAGAACGAAAACGAAAAAAAAAAAAAAAAAGAAACGAAAACGAAATATGACAAAAGAAAGAAAAGAAAAAAGAAAAAAAAAAATTATCCGGTAGCAGAAAGCAAATCAGGACTGCTGACAAACTCACCTGTTGGCTGGTGGGGAAGGTGGGGAGGGGGAGATAAATCTGTTTGTGACTGCTTGACCAGAAAATTGATTTTTTTTTTTAATAATAGAACATTATTCATTTTCCAATGAAAACAGTATTACAAATACATCAAGACTGAGCAGCAACTCTTGTGCTTGTGTGTGTGACACCATTCTCGATTCGTAAGTTAAGTGAAACATCAAATTTCGCACGACCTCATTGGCCCCCGCCCCCCCCTCCCCCCACGCCCCTCCCCCCCCCCCCCCCCCTCCCCACACCTCCAGCCCGCTAAATTCTTTAGGGAAATAAGAGGAATTTTAGACAAGAGAGGGTAAACCACAATGTCACAAGCCATTCAAAAACAATTTCCCCGCTCAGCAGGCCAATAGTCTTATGCCCATTCCAACACCGGCGAGCAGTATCTTGCGGATAGACTTTTGGCCCATTCCAAACACCAGGCAGCGGTATCGTGCAGGATAGACTTTGGCCCATTCCAACACAGCGAGCATATCCTTGCAGAATGGGTCTATTGCCCATACCAACAACAGGGGGGTGGGGGGCGAGCAGTATCTTCAGGATAGTCTTTGCCCATTCCAACACAGGCGACGAATACGTGCAGGATCGTCCTATGCCCATCCCAACTCAGGGCGAGCAGTATCTTGCGGATAGTCTTTGCCATTCCAACACAGGCGAGCAGTATCGAGCAGATGAGTCTTTGCCATTCCAACACAGGCGAGTCGGTATCGTGCAGGATATGTCTTATGCCCATATGTCCAACACCAGGCGAGCGGTATCGTGCAGAATAGTCTTTGCCCATTCCAACACAGGCGAAGCATATCGTAAGCAGGATAGTCATAGCCCATTTCCAACACAGGCGAGCGTAACGTGCAGATAGTCTTAGCCATTCCAACACAGGCGAAGGCGGTATCGTGCAGGCTAGTCCTTTGCCCATACCAAAACACAGGCGAGCGGTAATCGTGCAGATATAGTCTTTGCCCATTCCCACACAGCGAGCAGTATCGTGCAGATAGTCCTTTGCCCCATCTCCAACACAGGCAGCGGTATCGTGGCAGGATAGTCATTGCCCATTTCCAAACACAGGCGAGCGGTATCGTGCAGGATGTGATTCCTTACTCTTTGATGTTGAAGGGAACTATGACGCAGGTGTTCCAACAAACTTCCACGTACCCCCCAAACCTGCAACCGCTCCCGCCCCCCCGTCCGACCCCCCCCCCCCCCTCCACGCCCCACCCCGCTCCTGAATGCTCTGCACAGAGCTACAATGACGCAGTGGTGGGTGGTGGTAGAGTTGACTGTTGTAAATCAGCGTCCCTTTCTTTTGGTTTCTTTTTACTTCCTTTCTTTCTTTTATTTCATTCCTTTCTTATTTTTTCAGTCGGGAGGGGGGGGGGGGGGTTTCAATTTCTTCTTCCTTTCTTTCGCTCTTTCTTTCTTTCTGTCGTCTGTTCTGTCTGTATCTGTCTTTCCTTTGAACAAATCTTTCCTTTATCTTCTCTTTTCATCCATTCTTTCTTTATTTGTTTTCTTTTTATTCTTTCTGTCTTCTTCTTTCTTTCTTTCTCCTCTTTCTTTCTCCTCTTCTTTCTTCTTTCTCTTCGTTTGTTAGCTTTCTTTTTCCTTTCCGTCTTTCTTTCAGTCCTGTCTGTCTTTTTCTTGCATTTCTTTTTTCTTTCTTTCCTCTTTTTACTGTCTGTTTGTCTTTCTTTCTTTCCTCCCTCTTCTATCGAGAGCACCCTTTATCTTTTCTTTCAGTCTTCCTTTCTTTCCTTGTTATTTCTTAGTTTCCTTTCTTTTCTTTCTTCTTTCTTACTTATCCTTCTTACTTCTTTCTTTCCCTTCTGTTTGTTGTGTTTTTTTCTCTTCATTCTTTGTCATATTTTCTACTTATGTACTTACCCTTCTTTCTTGTAGCATTGAACTGTGCTTTCTTTGGGAAGAAACAATAAACCCACGTCCCTGTGTTGCAACATACATATAGCGCACGTATCAGAAACCCGGCAACGAGGGAATGCCAGCCGTTGATTACTATGACGTCTCTCTCTCTCAATCTCCTCTCTCTCTCTCTCTCACCACTCTCTCTCACTCTCTCTCTGCTCTTCGGCGACCCTCATCTCACTCACCTCGTCTCTCTCTCTCTCGTGCCGGAGAACAACAGGTTGACTTTCCACCATAGAAACATCTGATTGTGACCACTCTAGTATACCACAATGCACTACAATGCCAGTCTGCCAGAAACGGGGGGTGAGTGGGGGGAGGGGCGTGCAGATTCAGGCAGGCTGGAACCACACGGATGTGGTGGTGGGGTGGGGAGTGGTGTGGTGTGTGTGGAGTGGGGAGGGGGTGGCCTTTGTGAGGGCAGATGCGAGTTGGTAATGAAGTCAGCAATGCCAGAATTGTTGGTGGTCGCGTCATGTGGGAAAACCCATTACAGACCTCTGTAAAATCTGTTTTATTAATGGTGGTGCTGGTGGATTGTAGAAGACTCAATGCATGGGGGGAAAACCTCTCTTTTTTCTTTTTCTTTTTGTATCCTCCTTTCCTTGTTTCCTTGTTCCTTTCTTTTTTTGTTTTGTTGGTGTATCTGGAGATTTGTTTTGCCCTTGATTTAGCTCTGATTTGTCTTTTTTCCTTTAAGCGTACCAGGACTCTGTCAGTCATTCAGTTTTTTTCTCTCGTCTCTCACTCTCTCTCATCCCCTCTCTCTCCTCCATCTCTCGTCTCAGAGGTCTCTACTCTCTCTTCTCTCTCTCTCGTCCTCTCTCTCCAGAGAGAACCCACCAAGACAGAGAGACAGACATAAAGACAATAGACAGACAAACAGACAGACACAGCGACAGAGAACAGATGACAAAGACAGAGAGACAGATAGAGAGACAGAGGCAGTCCAAGACAGAGATCAGAGACATAGAGTAGACAGAGGGAGGGGACAAGGTAAAAAATGCAATAAAAACCACCTGCGGAATGCACCTGTGCAAAATGGAAAAAAATACAGAACAAGAACAGAAAGAAAGAAAGAAAAGAAAAGAAAGTGAGAAGGAGGAGAGGGAGGAGGAGAAGAGGGGGTTGGGGCGAACAAAGACGACAAAAAAAAAAAAAGCTGGTGATATTTCTGGCGGAAACCCTACAAAGTTTCTCCTTCCCCTTTCCCCTCTCCTCCCTCCTCCCCACCCCCACTCCCCAACCCCTCACCCCGCACCCACGCCTCACGATCCGTTATTCTTAGCGCCCCACCCCACCCCCTGCCACAGTATAATTTCTCACTCTCCCCCCCTCCTCCTTCCCCCCCAAAAAAGCCCACCCCCCCCCCCCACACCCCCTCCCCCCCGCCATTTTCAATTTGTCTTCAAGAAGACAGGAAAACGGCGAGACACTGAACACCGCGTTGCGTTTGTATACACTGGACTTTGAAACATTAGTGTTGAGCGCTCGGTTTCTTGTGCGAGCGCTGGCCTTAGTGATGAAAAATGAAAACAAAAAAGAAAGGGGGAAAAAAAAGAGAAAAAAAAAAAGAAAAAAAGCAAAAAAGGAAGGAAAAGAAAAAAAAAGATCGAAGATAAGGCCAGAGTGAAATTTGTTTTCCAAATCAATTATGACACCTGGTTGGGGTTATTTTTTTTTAACCTCCTTTCCTTCTCCTTCCTTTCCACCCTCCTCCACCTTTTTGAACCCCATAAACAAAACTGGTGCCCCCCGTGCTGAAACACAGTGGAGGAACCCAAGCCAGGAATACATTCCAACAGCCTCCCCCCCCCCCCCCCCCCCCCCCACCCAACAGCCATGTAGGGGGTTTATCTGTGGGAATGGAGGCCAAAAAGTGACAACAGTCACACGTTTCTTCACACGCTGCGAGAAGCAGGTGTGTTGTGTGTGTGTGTGAGGATGCGGTAACCGGGTGTCCTGTTCTTAATCACTCCCCCACACTCTGAAATATCACTGTCACGGGCGGAGAGAGAAGGGACGGCCGACGCCCCACCCACCTCCCTTTCCCTCCCCCCCCTTCCTCCCCACCCCGTCCTCCCTTCGGGCCCCCCCCTCCCCCTTACCTTCCCCTCCTCCCCCCCCAGCGTCCCCCCCCATGCCCCCCCTCCCCCTTCCGGCCCCCCCCGCCCGCCCCTCTACTCCCCTTCCCCTCCCCCCCTCCCCCCCCCCCCCCCCCCCTACCCCCCCCCGCTCCTCATCTCTTCCGCTCCGCCCCCCACCCCCCTCGGGTGTTGTGTGTAAAATGGGAAAAAAAAAAAAAAAAAGGGGTGTTAAAAAAAAAAAAAAAAAAAAAAAAAAAAAAAAAGGAGAGGGGAAAAAAAAAAAAATAGACTACGTTTATTATAGAACTGTAATGGGAATAAAGTTTTACAGTCGATCCTTATTGTTCCCAAAAGCATTCACCTCCTTCAAAGTTCATATTTTAAAACATAATAAATATAATAATAATAATAATAATAGTAATAATAATTATAATAATAATAATATTAATAATAATGAGAATAAAATATGATAATAATAATTAAGAAGAATGAAAATAATAAATAATCAATGATTATAATAGTAATATTTAATGAAGATGATGATGATGATGATCTAAACACATTGCGCTTGAACTGAGGGTGGGAGGGGGGGGGGGAAGGAATGATTCGGACCTGAGCAAGAACCTCAAACTCTCCACACACATTAAACCCCCCCCCCCCCGCCCCCCCCCCCCTCTCTCTCTCCTCTCTCTCTCCCTCCCTGCATCCACTTATTCAAACCACTCCCTGTGAGTGATGTTTTGGGGCATACCTAGTAGTGCCCCAGGGAGTGATGCCAGGCCCTTGCCCATAGGGGCATGACCTTAGTAATGCCCAGGGTGTGATGCAGCACTTAGCCCATTGGGGCATGCCTAGTAATGCCCCAGGAGTGATGCAGGCACTTGCCCATTGGGGCATGACCCTAGTAATCCCAGGGAGTGATACGGGCACTTGCCCATTGTCCACACCGTCACATCACATAGTGGTGGGTCACTTTGAGTACAGTGTCAATATTCACCACAACGGAATGAAATCTGACCATGCCTCAAATCACTGACCAGGAGTGATGATGGAAACAAAACACGGTGTAGAGATAGTTTTCTGGCTATGGTCCAAATACTCGCCTCCCCGCCCGCGCCCACCCCACCCCTAACGCGCAACCCTACCCCCCACCCCCACCCCCATTCCACCTCCACTCATAATTCACGTGCAATGAGTTTTATGAATGATGATATTGTCGTTTGAAAACCATTTTGAGAATTTTTCAAGAAGCGGGAGATTGGAAACCAACGGGGAGGTCATCTGGAATTTCCCCTTCCCTTTCAACCCCACCACTCACCCCCCACCCCCCACCTCCATCAATATTAAAACTCAGCTGCAATAAACATGTTGATAAGTTTCGTTGTTTGGAGACTGAGAATTAAAAAGGTAGATTGGGGGTGGGGTAGTTTTGGGAACCAACGGGGAGGAATGGTCTAAGATTTACCCTCCCCCTCCACTCCACTCCACCCACCCACACCCTCACCCTCACCCCCCGCAGCACCCCTCCCACCCACCCAGCAAAATCCTGGGAACAAAGTGCGTTTGATGATATTTTGGTCGTTTGGGACACTTGAGAATTTCAAAGAAGGGGGGGGGGGGGTGACTTGGGAACCGCACCGGGACGTCGTCTGGATCCCCCCCCCCCCCCCCCCCCACTCGCCCCCCAGAGATGCCCCCCCGCTCCCCACCCCCCGCACCCCCACGAACACGCACCTCCGACCCTCCCGCCCCCCCCCCCGGGGAATTAAGAGTTCGGCACGCCCCCTTCTCACTCAACCGGGGAGTTGATGTGCGCTGGAGTGAGGACGGAGACGGTGCACCGTCCGTTCTGATAATCTGGCTTTGAAAAGGCGAAAGGTGTCTCTCTGAGTGCGGTGGCGTATGCGTGTGATTCCTGGCAGCGGAGACGAAAGGACGAAAACAAATATTACTACAGTCAATGAACTCTCTCTATCTCTCTCTCTCCTCTCTCCTCCGCTCATCATCTCCTCTCCCTCTCTCTCACTCTCTCCTCACTCTCTCTCTCTCGTCGTCTCCTGTGTTACAATCTTTCTGTTAATGTTGTCTGGAGCGGAAGATCAGGGATTTGGTTTTCAGTGAATGAGATTCCTCCCCTTCTGGTTCGGACTGTCACGGACAAACGAGAAATGTGGTGAACATTGTGAGCAAACTGATAAAGCAGAAGGAATGGGGAGTTGAGGAGGGGGGGGAGGAGAGGGGGGGGGGGTTATGAGGGTGCATCCTGTCTGCACCTCCTCTTCGTTTCACCACAGTCTTGAGCCCCGGTGCCGTCTGTGCACATTCCCAAGTTCCGTTCAGGCATGTAGGACCGGGAACGGTCCAGTAAAATGGGGACAATCTTATGCATTCCCATGATTCCCCCTAAGGTCTGTGATAGTGAGATTGGGGTGTTCTATACCATTCCTTACTTCTCCATAGCTTGAAGCAAAACGGGGGGACGAACTACACACTCCCTCAGTTGTTGTTTTTTTAACAGCTAACAAGCAAACTGGAAACTCCTTAAATACATTTCTTCATTTTCCTTACATTAGTGAACAAACGTGCATGTCCATTATATTACATCCCATAGTCTCTGTAAAGCCAGGTGAGGCAACCGGAACGGTGCCCTGTAATATTCCCATTCCCGCAGTTCTCTTACATCAAAATTTTGAGCTCGTGAGCAAGCGAGACGACTAGTTCATATCCACAGTTACCCTTAGAGCATGTGAGTCTAAGGTACATATCACATAGTCCTTTATTTGTTTTACACCTATTCTGCCCGACAGGAACTTCTAGTCGGATTACCCTACATCCATTTACAAAGTGTGAACACAGGTGGAACGCCCTTTACATCACTTACCTCCATTACAGCCCTTCTTGCATGCAAAAAAACAAATAACATTAGGGCAGTGAAAACGGAAGATCGAGATTTTCGTCCGTGCGGCGAATATGAGAAGAAAAGTGTGTTTCTGTCGATCTTCGTTTTTCACATGTCCAAAATGTTATTACGATTAGCCTGAAGAAGACCCAAGAGGTCGAAATGCAATGTGTCTTGTCCTGACATTGTCTATGTCCTTGGTGAAACTAACCCCCTACTCAAACTGAAATTTTCCGTATTAGCCTGTCAATAAACATAACATGGACGGCCCTTATTAATATCATTCCATATAGCATGTCAATATACATGGACGCCCCTTTATTTCATTCCATTATTAGCCGTCAATAAACACGGACGCCCCTTATTTCATTCCCCATTATAGTCCATGTCAAAATACATTAACGCCCTATAATAACATATAAAACTCCTTATAGCCGTGTCATAAACAGTGGACGACCCCATTATCCCAATTACCCCTATACCCGTCATACAAGGACGCCCATTATAAATCATTTTAACACAATTTAGCCCGTCATAAAGCTGGACTTCCTTCATAGTCCATTTAAACCTCTATTAATACCTGTCAAATTAAACATGGACCGCCCTTATATCATTTAAACCTCTATATATAGCTCGTCAATAAACATGGACGCCCCTTAATAAATACCAATTTAAACTCCATATACCGGTCATAAACATGGCCGCCCTTTAATATCATTTTTAAACTCAATAAAGCCCGTCAATAAGTAACATGGACGCCCTTTATATCATTTAACCACATATAATAGCCCTCATAAACATGGACGCCCTTTATAACCAATTTTAACCATCTATTATAGCTTATAGCCGTGTCAATAAACAAGGACGCCCTATAAACCATTTTAACCTCTATTATAGCCCTCAATAAACATTGACGACCATTTATTTCATTTTAACCTCTATTATACTGTCCAATAAACATGGTGACGCCTTATAATAACTCATTATTAACCGCTCTATTAAATAGCCTGTCAATAAACATGGACGCCCCTTTAATTAACCATTATAACACTCTCTTATAGCCGTCAATAAACATGACGCCCTTCCGAATCATGGTTTTATTCCATTAATGGCCTGTCACTAAACATGGACCCTTTTAATCAATTTAAATCTATAATAGCCTGTCAAATAAACATGGATGCCCTTTATATCTTTAAAACTCTATTATAGCTGACGAATAAACATATAAGGACGCCCTAAAAAAATCATTATAACTCCTATATAAAAGCCTGGTCATAAAACAAGGATATTCCCTTAATCATTATCACCCGTCCTTAAAGCCTGTCCATAAGCCCATGGACGCACTTTAAAACAATTTAACTCCTTATAGCCTGACAATAAACAAGGACGGCCCCAGAACTGATCCTATCGTTCCTCGCTAACCGCAAAGCGAATGAAGGACATCAAAACATTCCCCTTAGTTCCCTGAGACTTGTGACAAACTGACGTCCTAAACATTCCTCGTTTTTCTTGCAAGAATTTTGTGAGCACCCGAAGATGTCCCAAAGGCATACATATCCAACGCGAAGAGTCCCCATAGCTACATACCAACCGAATATGATCCCGTATAGGCAACATACCACCGATAGGCATGTCCTATAGGCTACTTCAACAGATTGAAGGTTCCTCCATAGCTATACATTCCAACCGGATGATGTTCCATAGTCTACATTCCAACCGAGCAATGTACCCATAGGCCTACAATCCAACCGATGATGACCCATAGGCTACATTCCAACCGAAGAAGTCCCATAGGCTACATTCCAACCGAAGATGTTCAAAGCTACGATTCAACCGAAGATTTCCCATAGCATACATTCCAAACCGAAATGTCCCATAGACTGATATTGGGCAACCGAAATGTCCTATAGTATCTTACATTCCAACCGAAGATGTCCATAGGCTACATTCCAACCGAAGATGTCCTATATACTACATTCCAACCGAATATGTCCTATATGGCAACATACCATCCGAAGATGTCCCATAGGCTACATCCAACCGAAGAGTCCATTAAACTACATTGCCAACCGAAGTAATGGTCCTATAGACTAACATCCACCGAAGATGTCCTATAGCAACATTCCAACCTGAAGATGTCCCATAGCTACATTCTCAACCGAAGATGACCCATAGGCTACATACCAAACCGAAGAAGTCCTAGTAGGCTACATTCCAACCGCAGATGTCCCATAGGCTACATTCCAACCGATAAAGTAGCCATAGGCTATACATTCCAACCGCAGATGTCCCATAGGCTACATCGCAACCGAAGATGCCTATAGACTGACAAACCAAACCGAAGATGTTCCATATACTACATTCCAACCAAAGATGGCCCATAGGCTACATATGCGCAACCGAAGATGTCCCTTAAGGGCTACATTCCAACCGAAGATGTCCCAAGGCTACATTCCAACCGAAGATGATCCTAAAGGCAACAATTCCAACCGAAGATGATCCAGTAGGCAACATCCAACAAGATGTTCCATGGCTACATTCCAACCGAAGATGGCCTAAATGCTACATCCAACCGAAGAGTACCCATAGAGCGCTACATTCCAACCGAAGATGTACCGAAAAGGCTACATTCCAACCGAAGATGTTCCATATGCAACATACCAACGAAGATGTCCCTTCATAGACTACAGTCCCCCGAAGATGTCCATAGGCTACATTCCAACCGAAGAAGTCCCATAGTCTACATTACCAGCCGAAGATGTCCCATAGGCTACAATCCAACCGAAGAGTCCTATAGGCTACAATTCAACCGAAGAAGTCCCATAGGCTACAATCCAACCGAAGATGTTCCATAGGCAACATTCCAACCAAGATGTCCTATCGACTACCATTCCAACCGCAGATGGTCCAATAGACTACATTCCAACCGAAGATGTCCCATAGCTACCTTTCCTACCATGTTTCCCATAGACTACATTCCAACCGAAGATGCCAGAGGCTACATTCCAACCGAAGATGTCCTAATAGACTATATTCCAAGGCCACCGAAGATGTTTCCATAGACTACATTCCAACCAAATAAGTCCCCTAGGGCTACATCCAACCGAAGATGTCCCATAAGGCTACATTCCAACCGAATATGTCCGTATAGGGCTACATTCTCAACCAGAAAAGTCCCATACTACAATCAACGAAGATGTCCACATAGGCAACAATCTAACCGAAGATGTTCCGATAGGCTACATTCAACCCGATAGATGTTCCTATAAGCTACATTCCAACCGAAGATGTTCCATAGGCTACAATTCCAACCGAAGATGTCCCCTAAAGGCTACAGCCAACCGAGAGATGTCGGCCATAGGCTACATTCCACCGAAGATGTCCTATAGCTACAATCCAACCGAAAGAATTTCCATAGGCTTAGAACATTCCAACCGAAGATGGTCCATAGGCTATACATTCCAACCGCAGATGTTCCAAAGGCTAGCATATCCAACCGGAATTCCCATAGGCTACGATCCAGCCGAGATGTTCCATAGGCCTACATATACCAAACTCGAAATGACCTAATAGCTACCATTCCAACCTAAGATTATCCATAAGTGGCTACAATTCCAGCCGAAGATGTACCCATAGGCTACATTTTCCAACCAAAGATGAGCATAGAGGCTAAAATCCCTCCTTTTCTTACAGCTATTTGCGCGAACGAGGACGTCCTCATGAGTTCGCCTCGTTCGCCACTTGTACCTTGAGATCAAACGCAGGTCAGTGTCTACCTCTAGTTCGTAAAGTAACTCCCTGAGGTGTGTGAAGTCCACTGGATGTTGAAAACCACACCGCCCAAAACACTTTGCCGATAGCTAAGACTGGGAGCAAAACCGAAAAGTTTGACATATTCAAAAACTCCTCGGTCACAAACACAACACACACAGCACACACACACACACACACACCACACACAACACACAGGCGCGCGCGCTCGCGCGAAGCAAACAACAAGAAGAGCACACACACACAACACACACACACACACACACACACACAGCACACAAGCACACACACTGACCCACCCAGCGCGCGCCGTGCAAGTGGCAAGCAATGCAAACAAGCAAGAGTGAATACACGACATCACACACACACACACACACACACACACACACACACACCACAACACACAAAGTACACACACAGCACACACACACACACACACACACACACACACACAGGCGCGCGCGCGCAAGCAAGCAAGCAAGCAACAAGCAAGAAGTGCCTACACACACACACACACACACACAAACACACAAACGCCACACACACACACACACACACACACACACAGGGGGCGCGTCGCGCGCAAGCAAGCAAGCAAGCAAAGCAAGCAAGAGTATCACACGACACAAACACACCACACACACACACACACACACACACACACACACACATACACCGCACACACACCCCTCAAACACACCCACGACAACACACACACACAGCACGCCCACGACGCACGCATCGCACGCACCTGGCACGCACGCATCGCACGCACGCCCCACGCACACACACACACACACACACACACACACACACACACACACACATTCTCTCAGCCCAACAGAAATAGCAGAACAGCAACGAAAGATTTAACTTGCCTATTAAATCTCCCTCTCTCTCTCTCTCTCGTCGTGTCTCTCGTCATCTCTCTCTCTCTCTCTCTCTCTCTTCTCTGTCGCTTGTCTCTCTCACTGTATCTCTCTCTCTCATCTCCGTCTCTCTCTCTCTGTCTCTCTCTGTCTTTTTCCCTCGCTCTTTTTCTCTGTCGTCTCCTCCCTCTCTCTTTTCTCTGCTCTCTCTGTCTGCTCTGTGTCTCATCCTCTCTCTCTCTCTCTCTCTCTCTCTCTCTCTTCTCTGTTCTCTCTCTGTCTGCCTCTTTCTTTCTCTCTGTCCCTCTCTCTTCTCTCCTCCCCCTGTCTTCTGTCTGTCTGCCTCTCTGTCTCCTCTCTCTCTCTCTCTCCTCTCTTCTCTCTTCCTCTCCTCTCCTCTCTCTCTCTCTCCTCTCCTCTCTCTCGCACTCCTCTCTCTCTCTCTCCTCTCCCCTCTCCTCTCTCTCTCCCCGCTCTCTCTCTCTCTCCTCTCTCCTCTCTCTCTTTTCTCCTCTCCCTCTCAACTCTCTCTCTCTCTCCTCCTGCTCTCTCTCCTCTCCTCTCTCTCCTCTCTCTCCCTCTCGCTCTCTCTCCCCTCTCTCCTCTCTCTCTCCTCTCTTTTCTCCTCTGTCTCTCTCTGTCTCTCTCTCTGTCTCTCTCCTCTCTCTTCTCCTCTCTCTGTCTCTCTCTGTCTGTTTCTCGGTCTTTTTTCTCTGTCTGTCTCTCCCTCTCTCTTTCTCTGTCTCTCTCTGTCGTCTCTGTTCTCTCTCTCTCTCTCTCTCTCTCGCTCTCCTCTCCTCCTCTCTCTCTCTCTCTCTCTCGCTCTCTCTCTGTCTCTCTCTTCTCTCCTCTGTCTTCTCCCCTCTCTCTCTCTGTCTCTCTCTCTCTGTCTCTCTCTGTCTTTTTTCTCGTCTTTTTCTCTGTCTGTCTCCCCCTCTCCTTTCTCTGTCTCTCTCTGTCTGTCTCTGGGGTCTCAGTCTCTCTCTC
>JAFLJL010002302.1:17500-22500 GCA_018398815.1 Conus ventricosus | reverse complement strand
GATGATGATGACGACGACGACGACGACGATGATGATGATGATGATGATGATGATGATTCCTGGGATGATGATGATGATGATGATGATGATGATGATGATGATGATGATGATGAGATGCAGAGGAGGAGGAGGAGGATGACGACGATGATATTAGTAGTAGTATAGTAGTAGTTGTAGTAGTAGTAGTAGTAGTAGTAGTAGTAGTAGCAGCAGCACCAGCAGGAGGAGAAGGAGGAGGAGGAGGAGGAGCAGCAGCAGCAGCAGCAGTAGCAGTAGTAGTAGTAGTAGTAGTAGTAGTGGTGGTGGTGGTGTTAGTGGTGGTGGTAGAAACAGTTGCAGTAAAAGTTTGTTGTTTTTGTTGTTTTGATCATGTTGTTGGTGTTATTATTATTATTATTTTTTTGGTGGTGGTTTTGCCTCTGCTTTTCCTTTTCTGGTGTTGTTGACGCTGCTCTGGTATCAATCAAACCCACGACGATGACGTCATTTCAGACGCAACATCTGCAACCGCATGAACCAGCCGTGCAGCACGTTGGGTCTGGCGCAGGTGTCTGGAATGTGTCAGCCTCACAGATCCTGCAACATCAATGAAGACACTGGCCTCTCCCTCGCCTGGACCGTCACCCACGAATTGGGCCACAAGTCAGAAATGGCTTTTTCCTTCTTTTTTTTTTTCTTTTTTTTTTTTTCCACTGTCAGTCTATTTTGTTCGTGATTCCCCCGTTCGTTGTGTCCTTTTTTTTTCTTCTTTCATTCTTTCCCCTCATCTTGATTCCCCCCCCCCCCCCCCTTCTTTCTTTCATTGGTGCATTAGCCTTTCGTTTCTCGTTTCTGGCATTCGTTTGTTCTATCTTTCTGTCTTTCTGAATTCATTGCTTCGCTTTGCTCTACTTAAGGACGTGTGAGGGGACTTCAACGCGGTGGTGGCCCCGAGGTGTTGTCCCTTCGCGGTCGGTTGGGCTATAAGCAACATTTAAATTAAATGTTTATTCAGTTTGATTGTTTTAAATGTTATTTGTCCTGCCTGAATAAGACTCGACTGGTCAAAACGCGCTGTGTTTGTTTTGCTATTCGCTTGTTCTTGCGTTTGGTGGTCCTGCAATGGTCTTTAGTTTTAATTTCCGCCTGCAGTAACTTCATTTTGAAACGTTCCTCCCTCGCTTTTTTTTTTTCTCGCTTTGATCATTAATTCTATTATGTTCTTTTCATATACATTTTTTAACGATTTTGAATGCTGTTGCCGAAATAGGAATTTTCCTTTGTCGAACACCACCATAAACCATGGTGTCCTTTCAAGCCTTTGGTGTTGTGCTGAGGTAACGATATTGCCAACGACCACCTGTTGTTGTTGTTGCTACAGAGCAGTGACTACGACGGTCTCTTTCCCATTCTGATGTTGACAGTGATGTACAGCTGCCTTGACTGTGTTGATAATGACGTTATTTTGACATTGCTGTCATTGGACAGTCAGGTGGTGTCCATATTGCGATGTTAACAGTGAGGTAGTGCTTACGTTGCCATATTGACCAGGACGCCCCGTTCAGGTTACTACGCGTCAACTATGATGGGGTTCTTACTTTCCTGTCTTAAACAGTGACATTTACGTTG
This sequence comes from Conus ventricosus, assembly GCA_018398815.1. NCBI lineage: Eukaryota > Metazoa > Mollusca > Gastropoda > Neogastropoda > Conidae > Conus > Conus ventricosus. The sequence continues at coordinate 20,892 of JAFLJL010002302.1, read as the reverse complement.
CCATATTGACCAGGACGCCCCGTTCAGGTTACTACGTCAACTATGATGGGGTTCTTACTTTCCTGTCTTAAACAGTGACATTTACGTTGCCATATTGACCAGGACGCCCCGTTCAGGTTACTACGTCAACTATGATGGGGTTCTTACTTTCCTGTCTTAAACAGTGACATTTACGTTGCCATATTGACCAAGACGCCCCGTTCAGGTTACTACGTCAACTATGATGGGGTTCTTACTTTCCTGTCTTAAACAGTGACATTTACGTTGCCATATTGACCAGGACGCCCCGTTCAGGTTACTACGTCAACTATGATGGGGTTCTTACTTTCCTGTCTTAAACAGTGACATTTACGTTGCCATATTGACCAGGACGCCCCGTTCAGGTTACTACGTCAACTATGATGGGGTTCTTACTTTCCTGTCTTAAACAGTGACATTTACGTTGCCATATTGACCAGGACGCCCCGTTCAGGTTACTACGCGTCAGCTATGATGGGGTTCTTACTTTTCTGTCTTAAACAGTGACAAAGGACTGACGTTGCTACGTCAACAATGACGTAGTGTTCACGCTGCTATGCAGACATTGACGTATTCGTGACGTTTCTATGTTAACAAATAACACAGTGCTGATTTTGGCGTATTAACAAATCGTAATGCTACCGTTGGTCGTATTCGTTGAGAATGTTGTACCTCTTAACGTTGCTACATTAACAATGACGAAGCGATGACGTCGCTATGTTAACTATGACGTAGTGCTCATGTTCTTGTGTTCACGGTGACGTAGTTTTCGCGTTGCCGTACTCACGATGACGTCCTGTTAATGTTGCCGTGTGGACTATGAGGTAGAGTTGGACGTTGATAGCTACGGCTGCCGTGCAGACAATGAGGTAGAATTGGATGTTGATAGCTACAGTTGCCGCATAGATTATGAGGCATAGTTGGACGTTGATAGGTACGCTAGCCGTGTGGACTATGAGGTAGAGTTGGACGTTGATAGCTACAGTTGCCGTGTACACTATGAGGTAGAGTTGGACGTTGATAGGTACGCTAGCTGTGTGGACTATGAGGTAGAGTTGGACGTTGATAGCTACGGTTGCCGTGTACACTATGAGGTAGAGTTGGACGCTGATAGCTACGGTTGCCGTGCAGACAATGAGGTAGAATTGGATGTTGATAGCTACAGTTGCCGCGTAGATTATGAGGCATAGTTGGACGTTGATAGGTACGCTAGCTGTGTTGACTATGAGGTAGAGTTGGACGTTGATAGCTACGGTTGCCGTGTACACTATGAGGTAGAGTTGGACGTTGATAGGTACGCTAGCCGTGTGGACTATGAGGTAGAGTTGGACGTTGATAGCTACGGTTGCTGTGCAGGCTATGAGGTAGAGTTGGACGTTGATAGGTACGCTAGCCGTGTGGACTATGAGGTAGAGTTGGACTTTGATAGCTACGGTTGCCGTGTGGACTATGAGGTAGAGTTGGACGTTGGTAGCTATGGTTGCCGTGTGGATTATGAGGTAGAGTTGGACGTTGATAGCTACGGTTGCTGTGCAGGCTTTGAGGTAGAGTTGCACGTTGGTAGCTACGCTAGCAGTGGCGGACATACTTACTAGCGCTGCTGTCTGGTTCCAGCTTCGGCATGAAGCACGACACGAAGCACAACGACTGTGTGAGTCCTCAGGGAGAGATGTACGTCATGGCTCCCCACCTGTCCTGGGACCTCACTCCCACCCGCTGGTCCTCCTGCAGCAGACAGGCCATCACCAAGTTCCTGGAGTAAGACACTTCAAGGATTTGCAGACCTTGAAGATTTACCTGATATATGAAGTAGGCATACGTAAGTGTGTAGAATTAAAAAAAGAAAAAAAAAAGACAGAATGGCAAGGTAAGGCAAGCCCAGACAAAGCGAAGCAGGCACAGTTGTTTTTTTTCTGATATATTCTTGGGTCATGAGATGATTATTGGTTTATGAATTCCGTTGGTAATAACACATTAAAGTTGCTCGTGATCACGTCTCCAACATGTATCCAGCAGCATGAAAAACGTACACAGAAGTTTCACATAACATTCGTATTTCCATGATTATATAAATGTATAGGAGTTGTTTTCTTAAATAGAAGAGGGAACTTACAGCTGTTCTCCAGGCACAATGCTATCTTTGACAGAAGGGGAAATTGGGGACTTTGACTGGGGTGGGGTGGGGGTGAGGGGTGGGGTGGGGGGTTAGAAAGCCACCACACACAAACAAGCAGAAAAGCGTAAACGTATACGATTTTAATACTTATATCGATATTTTTATGCTCTAAAACCATGCACACGCGCGCCTGCGCGCACACATACACACCACACACGCACGCACGCACGCACGCACACTACACTACACTACACTACACTACACTACACTACACTACACTACACTACACTACACTACAACCACCACCACCACCCCTCACACACACACACACACACACGCACGCACGCACGCACTCAGAGAGTTTAGGCCATTGCATGATACACCTTGTTGTGATGCCCATGCACATAACAGTCGTGACTGGGGCTACTGCCTGGACGATGAGGCGGGTCACCATGACTTCCAGTACCCGGTATTGCCGGCGGGTACCATGTATGACGCCGATCACCAGTGTCGGCTGCTGTACGGGGAAGACGCCGCCCTCTGTGGGGGCATCCAGGACTTGGAGGTTCGAGTCTCTCTTGGAACTGTGGATTTGGGATTTAGTGTTGGTTATTTCAGTCTACGTTTCTGTGTATGTGTGGTTTGTTGGTCTGTTTCTGTTTCTTTTCCTTCTTTTTTCTTTTTCTGTATTTTTTCCCTTTTTTTTCTTTTCAAAAGTGTATGTGTGCGTGCGTGCGCGCGCGCGCGCGTGTGTGTGTGTATACGTATGGGCGTGCTTGTGTGTGTGTGTGTGTGTGTGTGTGTGTGTGTGTGTGTGTGTGTGTGTGTGTGTGTTGCGCGCGTGCGCGCGAGCGTCCGTGCGTGCGTGAAATTTGAGTTGTAATCCATACACGTTTTTAACCTAAATTTCAGTTTCCCCTGTCCCTCTATTTGAGGGCTGTTCAAACGCGCAGCCAGTCTTTCCTACAATACGATTTTAATATTATCTTACAAGGAATATTGTTTGTTTAGACTTCATTCTTAATTCATATGAAGTAAACTGCCTATGAAATGATGTGGAATATTCTACCAATCATGGATGATTATCCCTGTTCGTTGACAGAAATTAATGCTTGTTATTGTCAGTTGTCAACAGCCTGTATATCTTTGTTGTTTACGCGCTAGGTGTTTGTCAATGAAAAAATGCATGTATTGTTCCCAGACTTTTTATGGTTGTTGTTGTTGTTGTTGGCAGAATATATGTTCCACCCTGTGGTGC
>JAFLJL010002302.1:0-10000 GCA_018398815.1 Conus ventricosus | reverse complement strand
TTTCCCAGCTGTGAAATTTTGGGGGAAAATGGCATTTGGTGTCTGCAGGTTGGGAAATTGAACAAGCATCTTGAAAAACTAACAAAGGCATCGGTCAAAACCAAAGAGATAGAAAACCCAAACGACAAAGGCACAAACAAATACATTCTAATTGTCCAAAAATTGCGACATCACGAACTGACAGGTTTGCTCTACTTAGGAGTGTAACCATTTGTTGTCAAGAGTTAATGTTCTTGCCAGCCCTGATGTGGCCCTCTGCGGTCGGCTGGGCTATAAGCAACATTAATCTTATCCTTCTGTTCTTGCCATAATTTACCTGCCGTGACCATATGGTTTGAGATGTAACATGGTTGGGAAAAACTGTGTGGCGTTGGGAAAGGCAGGGAAAGGTTGGGAGTTTTTGTTTCTCCAAGTCTGTGTGAACCCTGCGATGATACGTAAAGTCAGGGCATCGGCTTTGTTTTGCCATAAAAATCACTGCATTTACAATGTATAACTGAGTGACGAGATGTTTCTTAGTTCACGTGGGGGACAGATAAATATCTCGCTTCGCCCGTTCATTATTAACATTTGTTGTTGTTGTTTTCTATGTGAAAGTTCAATTCCATCACGATTCGTTGAATAGAAGTTGACCTTGTAGACAACTTTCTCCTTTATGAAGCCAGAAAATACTTGTGTCGGTAGCTCGAATTCAACTCGAGATGAAGTTTTTTTTTTTTTTCCTTTCCCCTCTTGCATTAGTCATAAATGTTGTCTTTATATTATTTTTTATTCGGATGTGATGATAACCGAGTCGTTAACGTGCAATTAGTGCCTATCAAAGATTCATACGGTGACCAAAGGTTGTGTCTGGGCAGACACTGCTGGGGAAGGCCAACTTTGGTAGAAAAACAAGTATTACGAAGATGAGAAAAAGGGTCAACATGAGCACTGTGGGCACTGTACCAAAGCAACCTACTGCTACCTGGGAGAACAGCCCGAATCTCACGCAGAGCTGGGCAGAAGCAAATGTAAGAGGGAACGGGGGGGGGGGGGGGGGGGGGGGGGGAGGGGGGGGGGAGACATCTTCCTTACCCGGCTGACAAAAAAACAGGGCATTTTTGCCCAATGGTCTTTCTTACCCGTGTCAACTCGGGTGATGTCAGTGGAGGAAGGACTAGCGCACAGCCAAACACACTCAAGCTTGCTAACAATCGCATTCATATATCATGCAATCGTCACATAAACCACTAGTAAAGTCTATAACTTACGTACATGTCTTAGTACGAAACATCAATGATATGGAATCACACAAAATAAAAACATTCTCTCTTTCCCGACTTCACAAAAATCATTTATCTAAAACATCATTAACTACCGGGTATTAAAATAATTTCTACTTTACCTGGGCCAGGATCTTTTAATATATTCACGAATCACTTTCTTTTCTTTTCTTTTTTTTTTCTTTCTTTTCACTGTCACTTTCACAAGCACGCCACAACTGCTGTCACTGGTCTTGTTTGGCTGGCGCTGGTCAGGTTAGACTGTTGGACTGGGCGTTGGTCTGTCGCTGAAAGTGGCCGCTGGCCAAGTATGAGGTCGACCCCAGGAAGATAGTAACAGTGACTATCAACATCGATCTGTTCTCCTTTCTTTCTCCTGCATAAACGCATTGCACTCTCTCTCTCTCGCTCTCTTCTAGTCTGCTCTTATCAAATGGAACATGGATGCCTTTTTTTTTCTTTTTTTTTCTTTTCTTTCTTTCCTCCTCATTAGTTAGCAAACTCTCTCTTTCCACATCTCTTCTTTAGTCCTCCTTTGCCAGACTATAATCTGGTGCTAATGCCCCAAACTTCACTCCTCTCATCTCTCTGCCTTTCTCCTGCAGAGGACTAACCCCTGAACTCTCTCTCTCTCTGTCTCTCTGTTCGTTTCCCCTCGTTTCTCCCGTTCTCTCTCTCTAACTATCATTCTTATTCCGTTCCGATCTGTCAAAAAAGGGCGAGTTTACATTGGTCAGTATTTTTTACCCCTGATAACCGGAAAGTTTCTCTCCTTAATTCCATTGGATATTCAATCATGACAGTCTCGCCTACACGCCTTCTATCTGTGGTGGTTCAATTGGTCCATTTAATTGATTAGCTAGATTTACCCCACCAACATTACCTTTCTCCCTCTCCCTTCGGCTTTAACCTGCGACGTCGAACTTTAACAATGGCGTCTGGTTCCACAATTGGATTGATGTAGCCTGAGCAGGCGCTACGACTCGTCTAGCTGACATCGAGCATCGTCATGCTGCTTAGTCCGATTCTAGCCGGACAGACCGTTCTATGTGGAGCCTCTCCCCTATGCCGTAATTGCTGGTCCGATACCAGGGGCCCGTCTGCGTGGCGCCAAGATGTCTGCGTTTTGACTTATGTCCTGTTGAAGTGGGCCGCGACGGACCACTCTTTGGTTGTGTTGAATTTTGACCGTGACAATTTCCCCTTGCTAAAGGACTATGACCGCATTGTCTCAAAAAACGGGTACAAATAGACAACAACCGAACTTTGCTGGACACCAGCTACACGCGCAAAGTTTGAAAAAATACTTTACAACCAGACGGTATATAATTATAAAATATCCATTAGTGAATACAACTCCAATGAGTTATCATTGACGTGCGCTCTTGCGTTATTTTCAACTCATTTTATAACGGACTCTGTGCCGCCATTAATCCCCCCCCCCCCCCACCCCCTACCTGCGGTTTTGCACAACTTCTTTTCACAATTCTTATGAAAAGCACAATATTAATTGATCACAATACATGACACTTACTGTGGAATCTCGTCATCACTTATTGCAAATAATGCATCATACACAAGCGACTGTTATGCTCCAGCATAATACATTCACATGAACAAGTCTCACCAAGGAAATATATGAACAAGTCTCACACAGAAAAATATGAACCATAGCACAACTGGGAAATGAACCATATCCAATCAACATAACTGTAATCAACACATATTATCGACGCTGCAACCCGGAAATGATGACTTCTTGAGTTGCAGCTTGCTTGACTACGCGACTTAAATAGTCAGCTCCGTCATTCTGTCGACTGGAATGTACTGCACTCGGTACCTGGTAGGGCTGCTATGCCATTGCCCAACGCAGCACTCTGCTGTTTTTCAACTGCGCCTCTGCAGGAATTTGAGTGGTTGATGATCCCGTCTGATCACGAACTCTTTCCATACAGTTTTGTGGAATTTCTGCACGGCCACACAAACGGCTATAAAAAATCCTTCTCCACCCGTTTGGGTACCCTTCTTCACACTTTTGTCAACTTCCTGTAGATACCTCACAGGAAACTCGACCCATTCATGTCCTGCAACAATACTGCACTATCCCACCCCTGTGCATCTGTCCGCAACCAAAATTGGTTTGGAGAACTTATCTGTTATAGATTCAAGATGGGGACGGGAACCTGTTTTCCAGGCTCCGTCTGCAGAGCTTGCTCTGCAGCGTCTGACATTCGACCACTGCCGGTTTCCTGCCTTGGACCACATCACTGAGAGGATCGTGATTGCTGCGAAAATTTGGAACAAACTCCCGATAGACCAATAAACCTTGCGACTCCTGGACTTCGGTTTTGGTCTTTTGTTCTCTCTGAATTCATCATCTTCTCACACCTTTCTCTTTACGTGGGGCTTTTTTGGGGGGACCTTGTGTCGCCTCGACAACACTAGGTTACTCCATGCTTGGAAACCACCTGGCACTTTGTTGGTTCTGGCTGTGTTGAGTTGGCTTGTCTCAAACCCCTCTAAAACTGCTCCTAGCTGCTCATATGCTCCTCCCATGTTCTCGGATGCTATCAGAATGTCATCCATGAAATTCACTAAAAACGCATTCCAATCCAGTCAATAACTTCCTCATCATCCGAGAGAAGATGCAGGTGCGTTGACCATCACAAAAAGGGAGTACCTCGCCTCTGGTATAGCCCCATGGAGTGGAGAATGCTGTGACCTCCTGTGAGTCCCTCACTCAGGGCTATTTCCAGTAAACCCTTGCTCAGTTCTATCCTGGTTGAAATACTGGCTCTTGCTTTTTTGTTGGGGGGCCCCCCCCAAGTAATTTTCAGAGCGAACAGGTCTTCCATGTTTGGTATGACTCGCATCGGACTTGTGACACTGTTCAGACGTCTATAGTCGACACTGAATCGATGCTCACCTGACTTTTTCCTCACTAAGGACGACGGGTGCACTATACGATGATTTGGAGGTATCAATCCACCCCAAGGTCCAACATCTTTTTAATCCTCCTCGATCATTTGCTTGGTGGCATATGGATCGGGATAGGGCTTTCAACATGTTACGGGTTTTTGCGATGTTAAAACTCCACAGTCATGTCCTCTCTGATAGAGTTGTCCGCCCTGGTTTCTCGTCAGGGAAGCCCTATACTGTCTAGGAGCCCCTAACTTCCTCCTGTCTCCTACTGTCTAGCCTTCTTACAGTGACACATCCTGTATGACTCTTTCCTGGAAACTCAGCGCAACAAAATCTCCCCTTCTTCTGCTGGGTCTCCTTCCACCTCCATCAATGATTGCGGCTGCGCCTATGTGCTGAGTCCTTCACGCTGAATATATTTGCGGGCAATTTGCATGGAAAAGTTTTGATTGGTCCCATTCACATCGATTCGTAGTCCTGATCTACCTTTTCAATGATGGTGAATGGTCCCTTCCAAAGCATCAGCAGCTTGTTGGATCCGTGGGAAGCAGTAAAGGACTTGATCTCCACCTTGAGGAATTGGCTTCTCACCTTCCTGTCATTTTGCTTTCTGGACGGACCAAGCCTCCGGGCAAACTCTCCCTTGCGACCTTAAATGTTCATTCTACGCCTATTGCGTAGGTCCACCACATACTGATAAGTGGTTTTGACCCTTTCTGACTAATGTTCTCCGGACCACAGCTCTTGAGAATGCAGCACTGGTCCCGAACTGTCCGCCAATCAGCAGCTCAAATGGTATGAAATGCCTTGTGCTTTCTGTGGGGCTTCCTGTAGGCAACAGTGCCGCTGAGAATGTAGCGGTCCCATCAGCTGGCCTTTCCTCACACAGCTTCTTTAAGATGCCTTCAGCACTCAGTTTGAATGTTTCCACCAAGCCATTGCATTGTGGATGGTTATATGGGTTGTGAGCAGCTTGTGTGATCCCTAGCAGCCTGTGACCTCCCCTCAGTCACGCTGAGGTGAAACTGTGACCCCCTGTCACTGGAGAATTTGTGCTGGCACACCCAGCCCGAGGATAAATATGTCTACCAGGCCCATCAGCGACTGGTTACGTATCTACGCTTTCATGCAAATGCTTCTGGGTATCTGGTTCGCGTAGTCCACGAGTGTCAAACACATACTGTGCCCGCCTTTGGAACAGGGCGCGGATTGGGCCAATCAGACAACAAGCCACCCTCCTGAATGGTGTGTCAATTTAAAGGGGGAGATGTTTAAGAGGTGCCTTCCTCTTCACCCATCTTGTGGCTGATCTTTGACACACATCACATGACATGCAGAAACCGTTTATGTCTGCCATTGCTCCTGGCCCAAGGAAAGTAATAAAGATTCGGTCAGCTGTTTTTGCTGGTGCCGAGATGACCGCCATGAGCGGACTCGGTGCGCACCGACCATACTGACATGACAGGCTGGATTAATCACCGATAACCTGCTGGTACCTCTAACGAGTGGTCACATTGCAATGTCTCCTCTTGGTGAACACTCGGTACAACAGCCCGCCTTTCACAGTAAATTCTGGTTCTATCCTCCTCTAACCTCCTGTTTCTCTACACTCTTGCAATCTCCACAAGATTTCACGAGCGAAGGGTCTTGTTCCTGCCGTGCACCAATATCAGGCGACACATCTATGCCTGACTTCTTGCTGGTAACGACTACGGTTATCAACCTTTTCATCCTTCTTGCTCAGTGTTTTGATCTGCTGCCCCTAGTAGCAGTCAACAACTCAGGATCCCCTAGGATCCATTGCCCCTGGATTATTTCCAATTGATCAAATTCATGAAGGGTTTTCTCCATCACACAGCGCAGACAACTCTCGCTGAGAAGTAACGGGGTACGTATTCTACTTAGCAACTGGAAACTCCCTCACGGTGCCATCGATTAGAGTACAGGTTGGATTTGCCCTGTCTAATCCCTTTCTCGACCTGCGTTGTTCGTACTACGCATATGAACATCCAGTGTGTCTCGTAAACAACTTTCACCCTGGCTGGCAATCCACCCTTCTTCCACTGGTACGAACCACTCAGCCTAGTGCCTCCATCCTGACATGACGGCTGTCCAGTGCTAGCCATAGGGCTGCACTCCCACCCTCTTACAGAATGAATCCCTTTTGGATCCATGCAGGTCGTTTCCTTGACGACCCTAATCACCTCTTTGCAGGCTGGCGCTTCTGGACCTCATTGCGACCATCCCCCCCCCCCTCGCCACTGTCCCCTTTTTGTGACAAATGAAAACACTAATGTCCTCTTTGCCCTTCCTTCTGCCCCACCAATGGGTTGCAGACTTTGCAGGACAAACTCCATAGTCTCTTGCACTCTTCTCACTGTGCCTAGCACCTGTTTCTCATTCACATTACGTGCCAAACGTGCTCTCTATACACCTTGCGAACTTCAACAACTCCCCTGCTGTCTCTGGCTGGTCTCTCTTTTCAAAATGTATGGTTAACTCAGGGCCGCAACCTGCAAAATCCTGTTCTTTTCATAACTAGCTCTTTCAATTCAGCGAACTCCTTTTTCGTACCACTCAACTCTAACCATTCTCAAAATAGTGATCTAACGTGCACCAAACTGAGTGTACGTCTCACCTGCTTGTAATTTAGCTGAACGAAATTTCTTCCTGAACCCCTCCTCTGTGAGGTCAAATCCTTTCATCAAGATTCCTTCACAGCGCCGAAATCAGACTGTTGTTCTGCTGGAACGCAGTGAAAATCTGTAATGCCTTACCCGTCAGATAACGCTGACAAAATGACTGCCCACTCTTCTGAGGCCAACCCTGACTGGTCGCAAACGTTTCGAAACGACTGATGTATGCATCAATCGAATCGGTTCCTTCAGAGAATTTTGGGCAACTTGGGTCGGGGGCGTAACTGCGCACAGAGTCACTGGAAACTGAACTCCATCCTCGGTGGTCTCCCTTTGTATTCTCACTTTCTCTAACTCTAATTGAACCTTTAATCTTTCTGTTTCCTGCGTTCCATTCTTTCTGTTTCTTCCTAGCCTGATTTCTTATCCTGATCCTTAATCTTTCTGTCTCCTGCTTCATTCTTTCTGTTTCCTGCGTTCGCTTTCTTTGCTGTTTCTCTGCTTGCTTTTCTACTGCGACACGCGTCTTTCCGCGCGTTCATCTCTTTCCATCTTTTGTTGGTTTTCAACGAATGCACGCAACTCATCTCCTGAGTAACCTAATCACGAGCGACGCTCACAAGTTGTTCAATAGGGGTGTTCTTTTCTTCCGCCATTATATCTCTTCTTTTTTTTTTTTGAACAAGATTTTATTACTACGACAGCCAAACTGGTGGTTACCGACACGAGTGACGTAATAGCACAATCCTATGAATGATAATATTAGCTTGGGACAACGTAGTTAGTTTTTATAAGACGCCCAGCGCCTGACCCAACTATGAGAGCGAATTATAGGCAATCTGTGCGAAATAAGTACTCTGGGGCTGAAATGCCAAGCCTAGTATTAACTATCTTGGAAGCAATGCCAAGCCTAGTATTTAACTATCTTGGGAACATACAGTAAGACAACCCCTTGTCTTAGGATTACAATACTTGAATCCCACCCAGCTTCCTCTCTGAGAAGTTGAACAATTATAATAAATGGGCCAGAATATCCTGGCAGGCTCGCCAATAAATTGTCAACCTCGGGTGATGTCGTGGAGGAAGGACTAGCGCACAGCCCAAACACACTCACAGCTTGCTTACGATCTCATTCATATATCATGCATTCGTCACATCAAACCACTAGTAAAGTCTATAACTTTACTACACATGTTCATAGAACGAAACATCAATGCATATGGAATCAAACAAAATAAAACATTCTCTCTTTCCTGAACTTCACAAAATCATTTATCTAAAACATCATTAACTAACCCGGGTATAAATAGATTTCTACTTTACCTGGCCAGGTGATCTTAACTATTCACGAATCACTGTCTTTTCTTTTCTTTTCTTTTTCTTTTCACTGTCACTTTCACAAGCACGACACAACTGCTGGCACTGGTTTTGGTCTGTGGCGCCTGGTCAGGTTAGACTGTTGGCACTGGCGTTGGTCTGTCGATGAAAGTGGCGCTGGCCAAGTATGAGGTCGAACCCCAGTGAAGATAGAACAGTGACTATCAACATCGATCTGTTCTCCTTTCTTTCTTCCTGCATTAACGCATTGCACTCTCTCTCTCTCTCTTCTAGTCTGCTCTTATCAAATGGACATGGTTGCTTTTCTTTTCTTTTTTTCTTTTCTTTCTTTTCCTCCTCATTAGTTAGCAGCTCTCTCTCTCCACATCTCTCCTCAGTCCTTCCTCTGCAGACTATCTCATGCTAATCTCTCAACTTGTTCTCTTCTCTCCTCCCCTCATCTCTCTGCTTTTCTCTCCTCAGAGATTACACTCAGACCTCTCTCTCTCTGTCTCTCTGTTCGTTCTCCCCTCGTTCTCTCGTTCTCTCACTCTCACATCCTTCTTATCCCGTTCCGATCTGTCAAAAAGGGCGAGTACCATTGGTCAGTATTTTTACCGCCTCGTCCCCGAAGTTATCTCCCTCTAATTCCATTGGATGTTCAAATCATGCCAGTCATGCCTACACGCCTTACTCTCTGTGGTGGTCAATTGGTCATTTAATTGATTAGCTTGATTTCGCCCCCACCACACACTACCTTCCCCCCTTTCCTACTTAACTGGCGCCGTGTGGCTTAACTCGTGGACACTGGTCACTCTAAATTGGCTAGATGAGTCTGGGTAGGCGCCGCGACGTCTGACCAAACCTACCGAGACCTGTCGGTCCAGCCACTCAGACTGTCTGCTGTCTCCTTGCTGTGCTTAAATTGGCCCGGATGAGACGCATGGAGCCGTCTTCGTGGCGCCAAGATGTCTGCGTTTGGACTTATGTCCAGTTGAAGTGGCCGGCGACGGACCACACTTTGGTTGTGTTTATTTTTTACCGTGACACTCTCTCTCTCTCTCTCTCTCTCTCTGTGTGTGTGTGTGTGTGTGTGTGTGTGTGTGTGTGTGTGTGTGTGTGTGTGTGTGTGTGTGTGTGTGAGTGAGATAGATAGAGAGAGAGTGAGAGAGAGAGAGAGAGACAGAGACAGAGACAGAGAGACAGACAGACAAACAGACGCAAAGACAGACAGGCAGGCACGCAGTCAGACAGACAGACAGACTGACAGACTGTGGTGGAGCAGAGGCAGATTGTGGGGCAACATATTTGGATTTGTCCACATGCAGTTGACTTCCTCTCGGAAAACTGAAAATGTACATAGAATTCTCTCTCTCTCTCTCTCTCTCTCTCTCTCTCTCTCTCTCTCTCTCTCTCTCTCTCTCTCTCTCTCTCTCTCTCTCTCTCTCTCTCTTCCTCCTCCTCCTCCTCGTTCTTCTTCATGTTCTTGTTCTTGTTCTTCTTTTTCTTTTTCTTCTTCTTCTTCATCGTCTTCTTCTTCTTCTTCTTCTTCTTCTTCTTCTTCTTCTTCTTCTTCTTCTTCTTCTTCTTCTTCTTCTTCTTCGTCTTCTATGTCACTCTTGTGAACCTTTCCTGCATATTAATTTTGAATCACATCTTCAACCAGGCATTTTGTGCCAGAATTCACAAACGTGAGAGAATAAGCCTCTGTCTGTCTGTCTGTCTGTCTGTCTCTGTCTCTGTCTCTCTCTCTCTCCTCTCTCTCTCTCTCTCTCTCTCTCTCTCTCTCTCTCTCTCTCTCTCTTCAACAGAAATGAAATTGCACTGCAGCTAATGTGGCCGACATCAAGAGGGAGCATTCTC
>JAFLJL010002301.1:5000-47835 GCA_018398815.1 Conus ventricosus | reverse complement strand
AGGGTGCCTGGAATGCCTACATCTTACATCCAAACATTATCATGTATAGCAGATCCTTTGTCACCGACATACTGATTATCCTCATCGTCCCAAGCATGATCGTCTACAGAAGGTTACTGTATTACACCTCAGTGTCTAGCATAATTCCATCACGCATAGAACGAGAGTCGGGTAGGGAAGCCGTTGTGAGGGTAGGGAGGGATGGGGTGAGGAACTGCGAATGTTAAAAAAGAATCGACGTGAATTCAGCCCTCAGTGGTGGATGTGGGGGTGAGGGGGAGGGAGGGGTAGACAGGAAGAGAACAGCTGAGGCTGCAGAAGGAGAGAATGCGGCAGATGGATGGCGGAGGGGAAAAAGGAAGAAGATACTCTGACCGGAATAGGCCTGTTAGCAGCTTTGGTCCACATATTAGAGATGCTTTGGTACGGATATCAGGATGTTTAGTCCAGGTGTCACAGACTTCAGATACAAAGACCTTTGGCCCAGGTATCACAGATATACAAAGAGCTTCCGTCCAGGTATCAGAGACTTTGGTTTAGATACACAGAGCTTTGGTCCAGATATCAGAGACTTTGGTTCAGACACAAAGAGCTTTGGTCCAAGTATCCAAGACTCTGATTCAGACACAAAGACTTTGGTCCAGGTATCAGAGATTGTGATTCAAACACAAAGAGCTTTGGTCCATGTATCAAAGACTTTGGTTCAGACACGAAAAGCTTTGGTCCAGGTATCAGAGACTTTGGTTCAGACACAAAGACTGTGGCCCAGGTATCAGAGACTCTGATTCAAACACAAAGAGCTTTGGTCCAGGTATCAGAGACTCTGATTAGACACAAAGAGCTTTGGTCCAGGTATCAGAGACTTTGGTTCAGACACAAAGAGCTTTGGTCCAGGTATCAGAGACTCTGATTCAGACTCAAAGAGCTTTGGTCCAGGTATCAGAGACTTTGGTTCATACACGAAGAACTTTGGTCCAGGTATCAGAGACTTTGGTTCAGACACAAAGAGCTTTGGTCCAGGTATCAGAGACTTTGGTTCAGACACGGAGAGCTTTGGTCCAGGTATCAGAGACTTTGGTTCAGACACAAAGAGCTTTGGTCCAGGTATCAGAGACTTTGGTTCAGACACAAAGAGCTTTGGTCCAGGTATCAGAAACTTTGGTTCAGACACGGAGAGCTTTGGTCCAGGTATCAGAAACTCTGATTTAGGCACCACGATTTTTTTTTATCAAGATATCAGAGACTTTGGTTTAGGTACCTAGATTTTTGGTCCAGGTATCGGAGACTTCGACTCAGGCGTAAGGGACACTGATCCAGGTTCAACATACTTCAGACCACGCATCAGGCCACTGGTCCAGGTTCCACATCCTCTGGTCTAGACACCTGACCACTGGTCCAGGTTCAACATCCTCTGGTCCAGACACCAGGCCACTGGTCCAAGTTCCATAGACTCTAGTCCACACACCAGGCCACTGGTCCAGGTTCCACATCCTCTGGTCTAAGCATCAGGCCACTGGTCCATGTTCCACATCCTCTGGTCTAAGCATCAGGCCACTGGTCCATGTTCCACATCCTCTGATCCAAGCATCAGGCCACTGGTCCAAGTTCCACATCCTCTGGTCCAGGCATCAGGCCACTGGTCCAAGTTCCACATCCGCTGGTCCAAGCATCAGGAGACTGGTCCATGTTCCACATCCTCTGGTCCAAGCATCAGGAGACAGGTCCAGGTTCCACATCCTCTGGTCCAGGCACCAGGCCACTATTCCAGGTTCCACACACTCTGGTCCAAGCATCAGGAGACTGGTCCAGGTTCCACATCCTCTGGTCCAGGCACCAGGCCACTATTCCAGGTTCCACACACTCTGGTCCAAGCATCAGGAGACTGGTCCAGGTTCCACATCCTCTGGTCCAGGCACCAGGCTACTATTCCAGGTTCCACACACTCTGGTCCAAGCATCAGGAGACTGGTCCAGGTTCCACATCCTCTGGTACAGGCACCAGGGCACTATTCCAGGTTCCACACACTCTGGTCCAAGCATCAGGAGACTGGTCCAGGTTCCACACACTCTGGTCCAGGCACCAGGGCACTTGTCCAGGTTCCAGATCCTCTGGTCCAGGCATCAGGCCACTGGTCCAGGTTCCACGGACTCTGGTCCAGGCACCAGGGCACTGGTCCAGGTTCCACGGACTCTGGTCCAGGCACCAGGGCACTGGTCCAGGTTCCACGGACTCTGGTCCAGGCACAGACTCACCAGGCCACTGGTCCAGGTTCAACACTCTGGTCCAGGCACCAGGGCACTTTGGTTTAGGTCCCAGGGCACTGGTCCAAGTTTCAGAATAATTTACGTTGACTGTGTTACGTGTCCATACATACCATATGACAGCCGGCTGTTGCGAGACATTATTGCTTCAAGAATTTCGTAGCAAAGCCAGCTTCCGAGCAAAATCCATACGCATGGCTTAAAGGGGAAAAGGTAGATGATGAATTTGATACTTCTTAAACTCTGGAGACAGCACACACACAAAAAAAATCAGAAAAATTCATTCTTTTAGAAAAGTTCAATTTTTTGAATGTTTGTGTCACCTCTTCAATGTTTATCTTTTTTTTAAGAAACCATGTTCGCTTTCACTACCGTTTGTAACAAACACCAGAATTCAAAATCATTTTGGTCTGCCATATTGAAGCGAAAACTTTAGAAAAGAAAACACCAAACATAAAAAAAATCACCAACATCAAAAGCAGACTGCTAACACACACACACACACACACACACACACACAAAGAACATGGAGGCTAAACTCTGACAGGAAGCCGGCACTAATAGCAATACTTCGTACTTTCGGTTCTGTGACGAGGCAGGCGAAAATCGAAGTTGCTTGAGCCGAGTGTGTATTTCATGTGTTATTTCTCCAGACTACGTGGAATCTGTGAATGTCTGTGTGGCCTTGTGCAGTGCGGTCGGCAGTTACTGGGTCAAACCAAACAGCAAGCTGATGAAGACATACGTACCTGCTTAAACACCCATAGCTGGCTGCCTACTCATTCTGCTCCTCCGCTCATTCATGCAAAACATAGGCGCATGTAATTGGATGCTGTGACAAAGTCAACACAAGGAACGCAGTCATGGAGTAGGTTAGCTTGTTGAGAGGAATGTATTGGGCGGACATTTGCTAGGTCTATATCAGTTCTTCCCAATATTTTCCTATCCTTGATCTTTGTTGAATGTATTTATAGAGCTTCGTCCCTGAGGTCTCATGGCTTTGCAAATGAAGCGCATCGCAGATGGGTTCCCCTGCGCGCAGCGACATTTCCTTGAAGAGAGAAACCACTTTGCTGAAGCCCAGAGCAACGGAGGAACTCCGTTATTGGACTGAGAGTCAAAAAGTGCAATGAGAGTCTCTTCCAGCATGAAACCGAGAGACAGGAAGTGTAGTGCGAGTCTCTCCAGGACTAAACTGCGAGACAGGAAGTGCAGTGTGAGTCTCCCCAGGACTAAACTGCGAGACAGGAAGTGCAGTGTGAGTCTCTCCAGGACTAAACTGCGAGACAGGAAGTGCAGTGTGAGTCACTCCCAGTATTAAACCGAGAGACAGGAAGTGCAGTATGAGTCATCCCATCATACATTCTAATCTAGTATCCAAACTGGGAACTGGTGCTCCCATTCTGCATGAAGGTTTTTAGCAAGACTGACTGTGATTTCTCTCCATCAACAAGGTCACTTTCAGTGGATATGATTTCTTTATCTGACACACTGAAATGGCAAAGCTCTTCACCGTGAGCAGATCTGCGTGGAAACTGAGCCGCTAAAAAGTTAGAGAACACCAGTCCTGGTGCCAGCAACCTTCCACTGTGCCCGCCTGTTTGGCACCTACGCAGCCTAGAAAAAAAAACCCACCCGATGCTTTGTTGTGGGTGGCTTACGTTAGAATCAGCACAAACTGGATGAATAAAACGCCCTACCTTATTGAAGTTTGAAATTAACACGAAAACAATACACAGCACACAGAATCTGGATCTACGCAATAACACTAAATATAAAACACCCCAAAAAAACCAACAACACCACCACCACCACCAACAAAACCGCTAGCGTCCAACTCATTTCGGCGATCACTATGTACCAAAATCTCATTTCGCATGTGTTTAGCAGCTACATGTCGCGTGATTTCTCTGGATGAGAATTAGGTAAGAAATAACTTTATCAAAGAAACAGCTGGAGATGGACATAAGAAGCATAAACCTCTACATAGTTACACTTTTTTTGGCAAGATGGGCCTCGTTAAAATAGCATTCAAACAAGTTATCCGGCATGGAGAGGTTAAGTAAACAAATCTGATATCAGAACAATCTTTCGTTCTTTACTGAAAGGCAGAAATGTCTGGATTTTTCTATCCACAGAGCCGAAATTCCAAATGTTATTTTCTCAGCATTTCACGGAGAAAATCATCATGACGTGAACACACCATCCAGTCATTTAGCACATTGGCTAATACGACCTTGACCAAATAAACAGACAAATTGATAAACAAACAAACATAGATAAAACAAAAAGGTGCAGTCTCATCATTTTCGTTTGTATGGTCGACCAACAGTGACAACAGCAGTAAAAACTGGAAAGACACAACGGGAGACCTAAGACCTTCATCATGGACAACCAGTCTTCTTAAATTCAAGCTCTGCCGAAGTCGATCGTACATGCCTTGATATATACCTAAAACGATCAGGAACACATCAAAACTGTTTTGCTTCACAGAATTATCATTGTCTAAGCTGTACTTGGTGATGGCTTCAGGTTTCTAGTTCCATTTGTTCTCATGCAGTGACCGAATTACACACACACACACACACACACACACACACACACGGACGCACGCACGGATGCACGCACGCACGCACGCACGCACGCACGCACGCACGCACACACACACACACACACACACACACATACTCTCTCTCTCTCTCTCTCTCTCTCATTTATGAATGTGATTTTGTTCACTGATTCTGGGCTGTAACGCAAATCCTCTCCAAAGTCATTAAGTTCACAAATGCAAGTATATCTGATTAGCCTGATTTTCTTTAAAATTGAGATCCATGCAGTATATCTTGAGAAATGTACGAAAATGGTGCTAAAGTCTCGCAATATATAAAAAAAAGGGGGGGGGGGGGGAAACCCTGGATCAGTTCTTTGAGCCACGTACCTGGACATAATAGGTTTTTTTTCCTTTGGAGCCATATTCCATTGTCAAGGTCGCTAAGCCGGACGGCCCTACCACCCTACCCACACCTATTACACACTAGAGCAGACAACACAGCACACTAACACAGCTTTACAATCACGCGCACCTCTTTATTTCACACACCCAAACATACCATGGCGCCACCACTCACGTCCATCTACAACCACACACTGGTATCCCACTTCTTCACTGACCCACCCTACCCTACTACGACCCTGAGAACCCTAACCTATGCTACAGCACCAGTTGCGGTATATCACTGCGACCTAGGGACGCAGAGATAGTAGTTAGCGGGCTAAGGACAAAAATAACCCCAAGGGACTCTAATCTTTAACCTACTACCACCCACACCTCTCCTCAGGACCCACCCTTCTCTTTTGACCCGGGACCACTATCGCACTGGTCACTGCGTCCTAAGGGAGGCAACGACAAGTACCCTACACTGTGCTGGCCACTACGTCCCAAAAGGAGGCAGTAGCTAACACCCCTACCCTACTGCCTAACGCTACACCCCTTCTACAACACCCATGGGACGACCTATCCCGGCCCGGAAAGCTCCAGACCTCGCACTGTCCGTGGACCCTCACAGTCTGACTCCTCCACGGATGACTCGCTCCTCAGCGCTGTCCGTGGCCTCACGAGGGACACCCAAGACTACACCCGGCGACGTGGCTCTCATCTACCTCGGCTGGCACCACTCTGAAGGCCCGCCGGACACAAAAGGTGGCGGATAAAGGGGAACCCCTTGTTCCAGTTCAAACCTTTTTAACCTCCCGGGGGAAACCAAACCCGAAAATTTCCAGGCCCAACCCCTTGGTCCAGTTCCCAAAAAATTTCCTTCGTTTGGCCCCTTTTTGGGGAAAAACCCCTTGACCAAAAATTTTGGGGGGGGGGGGGGGGGGGGGTTCCGGGTTAAACAATCCCCCTCGGGGGTTCCAAAAGGGAACACCAAAGGCCAAAACACCTTGGTCCAAAGGGTTTTCCATAGACCTACCCAAACACCAACCGGGCCACGGGTCCATTTTCCACCCCCTTTCGGTCAAAGCACCCGGGCCCCTGGTCCAGGGCCCCCATCCTCGGGCCAAGCACCAGGCCATTTGTCCTGTTCCACATCCTCTGATCCCAACCCAAAAGGCCACTGGCCAAAGGTTCCACTCCTCGGGCCCCGGCTTTCAGGCCAGGGGGGGGGGGGGTTGGGGGGGGGGGGGGGGGCCATGGCCAAGCCACAGGAGACGGGTTTTCCATTTTCCAAACATCCTCTGTCCAAGCATCAGGAGACAGGTCCAGGTTCCACATCCTCGGGTCCAGGCACCACCCACTTTTCCCCGGGTTCCCCACACACCGGGTCCAACACCCGGGAGACGGCCATTTCCCCAAAACCTCGGGTCCGGGAAACCGGGCCACTTTCCCTTTTTCCCAAACACACTCGGGGCCCAAAAGCATCAGGACGGTCCGGGTTTCCACATCCCTGGCCCGGCCCCCTACTTTTCCGGGTTCCACACACTCTGGCCAAGCATCAGGAGACGGGTCCGGGTTTCCCACATCCTCTGGTACAGGCACCGGGGCACTTTTCCCAAAGTTCCACACACTCGGGTCCAACCCATCGGGAGACTGGTCCAGTTCCACACACTCGGTCCGGGCACCAGGGCCCCGGGGGCCCCAGGTTCCAGATCCCTGGTCCAGGCTCGGCCACTGGTCCAGGTTTCCACGGACTCTGGCCGGGGCACCGGGGAAAACTGGCCGGGTTTTCCACGGACTCTGGCCCGGAAACCAGGGCACGGGTCCGGGGTTCCAGGGCCTCGGTCCAGGCACAGACCCACCAGGCCACTGGTCCGGGTTTTCAACACCTCGGTCCAGGCACCAGGCCCGGGGTTTTTTGGGGGGTCCCGGGGCACTGGTCCAATTTCAGAAAAATTTTTACTTTGACTGTGTTACGTTCCATACATACCATATAACAGCCCTTTTTGCGAAAACCATTATTGCTTCAAGAATTTCGTGGGCCCGGGCCGTTTCCCGAGAAAAAACCCAAACCAGGCTTAAAGGGGGAAAAAGGTAATGTTTAAAATTTATACTTTTTAAACTCGGGGAGACAGCACACACACAAAAAAAATCAGAAAAATTCCATTCTTTTTAAAAAGGGGCCCAATTTTTTTAAAATTTTTGGTGTAAACCTCTTAAAAATTTTTATCTTTTTTTTTAAAAAACCCCTGTTCGTTTTCACTCCCGGGTTTGTAAAAAACACCAAATTCAAAATAAATTTTGGGTCGGGCCCTTAGGGGAAAAAGGCGAAAACTTTAGAAAAGGGGCAAAACACCAAACATAAAAAAAATCACCAACACCCAAAAGAAAAACCTAACAAAACACACACACACACACACACAAACACAAAGAACAGGGAGGCAAAAACCTCTAAAGGGAAAAAGGCCGGCACTAATAAGCAATATTTTCGTACTTTCGGTTCTGTGACGGGGCAAGGCAAAATCGAAGTTGCTTGGCCAGTGTGTTTTTCCCATGTGTTTATTTCCCCAACTACGGGGGAACCCTGTAATGTCTGTGGGGCCCTTTGTGCATTGGTCGGCAGTTACGGGGTAAAAACCAAAAACCGCAACGAGGAAGACATACGTACCGGGCTTAAACCCCCCAAGCTGGCCCCTACTCTTTCCCTGCTCCCCGCTCTTTCATGCAAAAAAAAGGGCCTGAAATTGGATGCTTGCCCAAAGTCAACAAAAGGGAACCATTTCCGGGAGTAGGTTAGCTTTTTGAGAGAATTTTTTTAAATTGGGGGAAAATTTGCTAGGTCTATATCATTCTCCCAATTTTTTCCCTACCTTGACTTTGTTGAATGAAATTTTTTGAGCTTCGCCCCCTAGGTCTAAATGGCTTTGAAAATAAGGGGCATCGCAGAGGGGTTTTCCCCGGGCGCGCACGCTTTTCCCTTTAAGAGAAAAACCCCACTTGCTGAAGCCCAGAGAAAAGGGAAGGAAAACTCCGTTTTTTGACTGAGATCAAAAATGAAAAAGAGAGCCCTTCCGCTGAAACCGAAGACAGGAAGTGTTGGGAGTCTCTCCAGGACCAAAAACCCCGAAACAGGAAGTGGCAGGGGTGATCCCCCCCGGGACTAAACTGCGAGACAAAAAGTCAGTAAAATCTCTCCGGGAACTAAACGCGAAAACAGGAAGTGCAGTGTGACCCACCCCCATAAAAAAACCGAGAGACGGGAATGCATTAAAGTCTCCCCAAAAAATTCTAATCTGGGCCCCCCAAAACGGGAAAACTGTCTCCCATTCTGAAATAATTTTTTTACAAACAAAAGGTTTTCTCCCAAACCCAACAAGGTCACTTTCAGGGAAAAGATTTTTTATTGACACCTGAAAGGGAAAAAGCTCTTGCCCAAGTAAAAACTCGGGGGAAATTTAAACCGCTAAAAATTAGAAAACACCATTTCCTGGTCCCAAAGAAACCCCCCCCCTTTGTGCCCGCCTTTTTTGGCCCCTTTACCCCGGGCCTAAAAAAAAAACCCCCACCCGATCTTGTTGTGGGGGGGGTTACGTTAAAATCACAAAAACGGATGAAAAAACCCCCTACCTTTAAAATTTGAAAAACGAAAACAAAACCACAAACAGAATGGGGATCTACCCCAATAACCTAAATAAAAAAACCCCCCCAAAAAAAACCCAAAAAACCCCACCACCCCACCAAAAAAAAACCGCTAGCTCCAACTCATTCGGGGCGATCACAAGGTACCAAAACCCTCATTTCGAAAGTGTTTACACTAAAATGTCGCGTGTTTTTCTCGGGTGAAAATTAAAAGGTAAGAAAAAACTTTATAAAAAGAAACAGCGGGAGATGGACATAAGAAGCATAAACCTCTACATAGTTACACTTTTTTTTGGCGGGGGGCCTCGTTAAAATGCTTTCAAAAAAATTTTCCGCATGGAGAGGTTAAGAAAAAAAATCTAAATATCAAAAAATCTTTCGTTTTTTACTGAAAGGCAAAAAATGTCTTTTTTTTTCTATCCACAGAGCCAAAATTTCCCCAAATGTTTTTTTCCCTCAGCATTTCACGGAAAAATCACAGACGTGAACCACCATCCATTTCTTTTACCCTTTGGGCAAAACCCTAAACCAAATAAACCAGACAAATTGAAAAACCCAAACAAACAAAGATAAAACAAAAAGGTCCCACTCATCATTTTGGGGTTTGAAAGGTCGACCAACAGTGACAACAGCAAAAAAACGGGAAAGACCAACGGAAAACCTAAGACCTTCTTTCATGGACAACCAGTCTTTTTAAATTAAAGGGCTCTGCCCGAATCAAATCGTAAAATGCCTTGATAAAACCTAAAAACGATCGGGGAACACATAAAAAACTGTTTGCTTCACAAAAAAAATTAATTTTGCAAAGCTGTATTTGGGATCCCTTTCAGGTTTCTAGTTCCATTTTTTCTCTTGCATGACCAAAAATTAACACACAAAACACACAACACCCACCCACACAACGGACCACGCAGGGTGACCACGCACGAAAAAACCCCCACGCCGCACGCACCCACGCCCACACAAAACACACACACCCCCACAAAACATACTCTCTCTCCTCTCTCCTCTCTCTCATTTATGAATGTGTTTTTGTTCACAAATTCGGGGCTTGTAACCAAATCCCTCCAAAGTCTTTTAATTTCCCCACAAATGCAAGTATTTTCTAAATTTAGCCTGATTTTTTTTTAAAAAATTGAATCCCTGCAGAAATATCTTGAGAAATGTACAAAAAGGGTGCAAAGCTCCCCAAAAAATAAAAAAAGGGGGGGGGGGGGGGGAAACCCCTGGATCATTCTTTGGGGCCCCTTTACCGGGACAAATTTTTTTTTTTTTCCTTTGGGCCATTTTCCTTGTCAAGGTCGCAAAGGCCGGGACGGCCCTACCACCCCTACCCACACCTATTAACACAAGAGCAGACAACACGGGCCCCAACAAACACACTTTACAATCAGGGCGCACCTCTTATTTCACAACCCCCCCAAAACAAAAACCATGGCCCCCCCACTCACTATCTACAACCACTCCCTGGTACCCCATTTCTTCACGACCCCCCCAAACCCCAAACTACCCCCCTTTTAAAACCCCCTAACCTTTTCTCAGCCCCATCGGTTTTATCACGCAAAACCTAGGGACGCAGAGAAGTATTAGGGGGCCCTAAGGAAAAAAAATAACCCCAAGGACTCTAATTTTTAACCCTTACTCCCAAACCCCCACCTCCCCCTCGGGAAACCCAAACCCCCTTTCTCTTTTGCCCCGGGGCCCACAATCGAAACGGGTCACGGTGCCCCCAAAGGGAGGAAACCCGCAAGTACCCTACACGGGGCTGGCCACTACGCCCCAAAAGGAGGCAGTACTAACACCCCAAACCCTACTCCCTAACGCAACTCCCCTTCTACAACCCCCCAGGGGACACCTATCCCCCCCCGGGAAAGCTCCAGACCTAAAAACGTCCTTTGGACCCCCAAAACTGACCCCCCTCCCGGTGGCCTCCGCCCCTCAGCGGGGCCCCCCGGGGCCCTCACGCGGGCTGACCCCCCCCAAAAAAGACCTACCCCCCGGGCGGCGCCCGGGTGGCCCCCTCAGCCGGGACTCCCCCCCCCCCGCGGCACAACACCTCAAAGGGCCCCCCCGGGACACAAAAGGTGAGGGAAGGCCTGGTCGTGCCCTCCTGGGACGACCCCGGGCTCAAAAGGGAAACCCCCCCTCCTCTAAAGGGCCCCCCCGGGACACTGGGGTGAGGAAGGCCTGGTGCGGCCCCCTCTCACAGGACGCCCGAACAGGGAAGGCAACAGGTGGCGGGAAAGGACTCCCGGAAGAACTCCGGTAGGCGGAGGAGGGGGCCTGCCCACAGACGCAGACGGCCTGGAGGGCCCTCCCTCCCCCGGGGAAAAGCACAGGCAAACGGGAAAACCGCCGCTCACCTCCGGCACGCGGCGACCCGGCGGGGGCTGCCCCCAAGCCTCAGGACGGAACGGGGATCCCGGGCGACAAAACTGTGGGCCATTTCTGTAGGTTGCTACAAACCCAGTAAACCCAAGGCCAAAAGGCTACATGGAAAAACCTGTAACCCCTCCATCCCCCCTTTGGCCTACCTCCCCACTGGGGAAATGAGAGTGCCCCCTTTTGAATTCGAGTACAAACCCCCCCCCAACCCTTACACGTTTTGGGGGTTATCAAAATCCTTTTCCCCTGCCAACCCTTAAAAATAGCATTAAAACAATTTTTTCCTCGACCAAATTTCTACCCCTTTTCCCTTTTTTAAATTATGGCTCCCCACATATAAAATTTTAGACCACAAAATTTCCCCGGGAGCAATAAAAACCAATCTAAGAAAATCCAAAAACGACTCCAGGGGCCTTTCCTTAGGACATACTAACTCAACTAGGAAATGGGCAAAATTCCAAAAGGGAAATTTTTCTAAGTTTCCCATAGTAATCAGTAGAAAATCCAAAACCTCTCAAAAATAAAAACCAAAAAAAAAAAACTTATCACTTTTTTAGCAGTTCAGTTCTAGCATTTCATTCAAGAAAATTTGGCTCGCGGGCCACAATCCCCACATTCTTACCCCCCCTTGAAATGCCTTATAATCAAAATACAACCCCAAACATGATTTTTTCGAAAAAATTTTCCCAAACCCGCACCCCACCTCTTTCCATCCTTGTCAGAAAAACCCCTTTGGGTTAATCCTTGTTAGCCAACACAACCCAACTTCATACAAAAATTCCCTGCTGCACACCCTTCGTTTTTTACCAATTCAACGGGCTGAGCTACCCCCTTTAAAACCCCTTTAAACCCTTTTTTCCCCGACTACTAAAATTCATAAGGGACTGCCCCCCCTTTACAACCTAAGTACCCTTTTTTTCCGACCCTATTCTGTCACAAACACGTAAAACCCTGCATGTGGAAACGACTGTCTTTTTCCTTTTAAAAAAAAAAAACCCAAACCACTTCCAACCCTATGAACTCACGTCCGTGCTAAATACTACTCACCGATACAACTGCAAAGCGCACGACACCCGCGTCGAGAATCATGGGCTCTAACGAAAGGAAAAAACACCACAAAAATTAATAGTCACACCGTAACCCCATATAAACCACCCCGACTCCCAAATTTAACCCTTTGGGCCCCACTGCAAAAGGGTTTAAACCCTTTTTCCCCCAAAACTGTGCAGGGCAACTCCGAAAACATTAATAAAATTTTTTAACGAAACCCCTACCCAATTTTCAATTTAAATCGGAAACACAACCCCTTTACGATTAACCGGGCAAAATCAGCACCTGACTCAATTATGATCCCCCGACAAAATGCCCCCGGATTACTTTTTTAAAATAACCCCCCTGAAATTTTAAAATTTAACAATCACAACCAATAACTACACACCGTCCATCAACGGTTTTTTAATCGAACCCAAAAATTGGCTACCAAAATGTCACCTGACTTTGAACTCAGGGAAACCCCTATGTACACTAATTACAGAAGAACAGAAAAGAAAACAAACCGGCTGACAATTTCAATCACAGAACCAAGACACTTTATACCAACAACCATAAACGCAACAAAAATTAAAAAACAACTAAACATAACATAGACAACTAAAGCACAACTCGCCCTTAAAACAAGACAACATGACGAACGCAAATACCCTGAAAACCCAACAAATCACCAACCCCCGGAAAAGACAGACGTTTAAACCACAAACCCTTTTTTGCAACTGGCTGAAGTGGGGGGCAAACAAAAACGAACCCCGGGAAACCCGGGACAACCCAAGGGGACAAACCCAACCCCCAGGAGGAAACCTGGCCCCAACTATGACTTTGAATCACTCAGCTCAACAACGGCGCCCCCCGCCGCACACAAGGCACCCACACCACGAACACCAAGGGCCGAAGGAACTACCCCAACGCAAATTTCCCCACTGGTCACTCAATCGAACTCTACTCAAAAACACAAAAAACCCCATTGGGTCAAGCACTACCCTCCTAAGTTGAAAAACCAGGAACCAACGGGCCATTTTTGCTGGGCAACAAAAACACAATTTACCACCAAAAACTCCCCCCCCCCCCCACCCCCAACCCCCCGGCCCCCCCCCCCCGCCCCCCCCCCCAAAAACCCCCCCAAACCAAAATTTAAACCCCCAACCAAAACCAACCCCCGCCCCCCCCCCCCCCAAAGGCGGCCCCCCCCCCCCCCCCCCCCCAAACCCCCCCCCCCCACCCCCCCCCCCAAAAACCCCCCCCCCCCCCGGCCCCCCCAAAAAATTTTAAAAAACCCCAAAAATAGGTATTTAAAATAAACCCCGTTACCCCCCCCTCTAAGGGGTTTTTTCCCTAAAAAAGGGTTTAAAACCAAAAAACCCTTCCCCCCCTTTATCGGGCCTTTTACAAACCCTAAAAAATTAAAAATTTTTAACCTTTCCCCCCCCCTCCCTTCCTAAATTTTACCTTTTTTCCAAAACCCCCTTCCACCCCCTTTCCCAACAAAATCCCGGGTTTTAAAACCCCGGGATTTAACCCAAAGAATACCTTAAACAACCGGCTAAAAATCTGGGCCCACAACCCCCCCCCTTAAAACCAGGCCCAAAAATTACAGGGCGGCCCTTTTACACCCACCTTAAAAATAAATTTCTAAATTGTCCTTTTTTAAAATTTTGGGACCCCCCTATTCCCAAAAACTCCTTTAAAAAACCAAAAACCCCCAAAAAACATTTCAAAAAGGGCAAAACTCCTTTCCAAAAAAACCAACCGGACAAAAGGGATTAAATTCACAAAATTTTTTAAAAAAGGGGGGCTCGACCCCAGGAAATAAATTCTTCCCCCCCCCCCCCCCTTCTCCTCTTTTCTAAACCTCCTCTTTTTCGGCTTTCCTTTTCGAAAAAATTCACCTCTCCTCTCTCTCTCCCTTCTTTTCCTCTCTCTCCTCCCCTAAAAACCCCCCTCCCAAAACCCCCCGCCCCTTTTCCTTTCCAAATCAAACTGCCGGCCCCCCGTAAAACCCCGGAATGGCTGCACTGCAGGGGCCCCCTTGTATCCTCCCCCTAACACTCTAACCCCACAGCACCTTCCTGGGGTTTTTTCCTCAAATGAACAAGTTCCCCTTTCACCTGCAACCTCTGTTTCCAATTTTTCTTTGTCAACTCACCTCTCGGGTACTTTGTTTTCCCTTTAAATTTACGTCCTCTGCCCGGGGTTTCGGGACTCTGCCTTTTTTGGGGGGGAACCAGAGATCCCTCAGTGGTTTTATGGGCCGCGCATCAGTGGCTCCTTCCCAAGGGGAAAATCTTGAGAAACCCTTTCCCCAAAACCCTACGCCCGACAACCCGGACACATGACTGCAGGCCCGACGAAAATTTAGAAACAGCCTGGGCCCAAAAAAATGGGGGACCCACTCGCTTCCCTTTGGGACGGGTGGGGACCTAAAAGGGCCCAAACGGGGACTTCGTGGGCTAGCTTCATCCCGGGCCCGTAGTTCAACTGGGACGCAATTTTGACCCCGCTAAAGTCCTTGGGGCCCCTCAAACTGCCTGACCAACACCCAAAAACCCACGTAAATCGCTCGCCCCTTGTGGGAAATGCGTCCCCCGCCTCCCACGCAAATTTTCCCACCTTTCCCCAAGGTTTTATCCTGGTCCTGCATCTGAATTAACTGCTGGGGAGAGGGGTTCAAAATGCACCCCCTCGACGGGGAGTGGTACTGGTTCTTCTCTCCCTGGGTCCCTTCGCACCCTGTTTCCCGCACTGGGCCCCCTTTTCCAACCCGGGTTTTGCTAAAACAGGCAAAACCCTGTCCCCAAACCGGGAAACTCCTATTCTTTTTGCGAAGTTCCCCCCACAGGACTTCTGCACGGCTATTTTATTTACCAAAAAAACCCCCAACTTCCCTTTGATGAATGGGACTTCAAAATCGATTTCCGCCACAGGTAACCCCAACCTACACTTGGGTTCACCCAAAACTACTGGAAAAGTTTTTTTCCTGTTACGCCCTTCCCGGGTACCAACCAAAAATTTCCCCTACGGGGTATCCGGCACCAGTGTCCCCGAAATTTCCCTTTTTCCGGAGCTCCGGGGACCTCTACAATGCCCGCAGATCGTCCCCCCTGCCCCACGCATTTGGGGGACACAAAGTAGGGGACTACCAGCTTTGGGGGTGGGGCGCAAAAAATGAACACTCCAACCGGGAAAGGGGGCCCGGGCATTTCCTAGCGATGTGGGCCCGGTTTTCCCCAGTTAAACAGAAATTTTGGCATCTAGGGCCCTTTTTCCTCCTGTTTTCCCGCTGCCGTTACCCTCAAATCTGGGGGGGGATTTCTGGGGGGGCGGGGCCCCCGCTTTTCCAAACCCCATTTACCCGGTTTCCCGGGTTTAAATGGGTCGGTTTTTTTTCGCCTTCCTTCCCAATCTTTTGGCCTCTGCTAAAAAATAGCCCCTTTCCCTTTTCCATTTCCAAAAATTTTCCGGGCAGGGCCTTTCCGGGCCTCAAAACGTGAACTCTGGTGACGCAAATGGGAAAACTTTTTTTTGGGAAAAAAACAAATCCTTTAAAATCCTTCCCCCATTCTCATCCTTGCCCCGGGTGCCGTACCAAACCCAAAGGGGAAAAACACCTCTTTAACCGTTTCCCCACTTGGGCAAAGTCTAAACACGTTCCGGGTGCTTTTGAATTTTTTTCCGGAGGCCTCCGCACTAGCCTGAAAGGGGGCTGAACAGGGGGTTTTTTATCTATCAAAAGTCGCCTAACTCCTCCACACTTAAAAAGCATCACGCTTTCTCTACCTTTCCCCCCTCACAAGACATCAGACGGTGGCCATAGCTCGCTCCCCTTTTCACATCTTTTGGGGTACACCTCCCCAAATTTTGGGGGGGATGAAAAACATCCACCTTTTATCGTTCTCTTTTCCCAACCCGGGTCAAGATACCCCCCTTCGTTTCCTTCAACCCCGATCAAACGTTTTCCCGTGCGCTGCTTCAAACCGAGGGGTGTCTCTCCTGGAAAGGGTTTCTCTCGCTCCTTTTCCCCCTAACTCAGCTTGCCGTGCTTGAGCTTCATTTCCTTTTCACCCTTTCTTCCTCCATCTTTTTCCCCTCTGCAATTCCAGTTTTCCCCGTCTTCGCTGCTTTCTTTTTCTCTTCATCCTTCCCCCCCTTTAAACCCTTTTTACTTCCCTCTTCCTATCAGCTTTTCCCCCTCTTCAAAACTTCCTCTGCTTTAAAAACCCACCCCTCCCCTGCCAAAACAACTTTCTCTTTCATCCTTCATTTCTCCTCCCTTTTTTTTCCTCCTGCCTACAAGGGGGTTTTTCCCTCCTTTTCTATCTTCCCCGGCCCATCTCTTTCCTCCCCCTTCCCAAACTTTCTTGCTTTTTTCCCTAACTCCCCTCCAAAACACTTTCTCTTTTTCATTTCCTCATCTTTTCCCCACTTTTTTTTCCCCCCAACCGGGGCTTTCCCAAACCTTCATCCCGCTATCTTCCTCCCTCCTCCCTCCTTCTTCTTTAAACCTTTTTCTTCTCGCTTCAATTTCCACCGATCTGGGGACGAACTTGGCGAGATCTCCCCCCCGTAAACCCATCGGGCCCTTCCCCCAAAATTTACAAAAATTTTCATAAGTCCCCCCCTTTTTTGATTTCCCCCCCCCATCCTGGGCACTAACCTTGGGGTTTTGGGAAACCCCCGAAAGGGCCCTTGGGTCCATGGGCACTAAAGGGTCGTACTTTTCGGTGGGGTCGGGGGGGTTTAACATAGGGGCCCCCTACCACCACAAAAGCTAGCAACAACATAAAGCGAAAACTGAACGCAAACTGGCGGTTCCCAAATACCCTTTCCTTTTCCCCTGAAAACCCAGCACAAATACAAAAATACTCCAAAAAATCAAAAGCAAACCACACAACCACCCCCCCACTTGTGGGACCTCAAACCCCCCATGAGCCCAACCCCCTGCAATATTTTCAATGCAAATTTTCCCGGCCACTGACTGAATAAAGTGACAAAAAGTGTGTTTAACCGTCCACGTGCATTTTCCACCAGTTTCCCTCGGGCACCGGCCTTTACTGTCTCTGGGAGGCCCACCCCCCACACAATCAAAAGGGCAAAAATTGGGCAACCCCCCCCCCCATAAAAAACCTCCCAACCCCTTTTTGGGGGAAACCCTCCCAACCCCCCTCCTTTTCCCCCCGCACCAATCACCCCGGGCTTAACCCCTGCCCAAATTTCCCCCCAGGAATCCAAAACAAAAGCGGGGCACAGTCACGGGGTGGGTACCCACTTTTACCACTCCCTGGGGTAAAAACCCCCCCCCGAGGGACACATAACATCAAGGAAAAATCGGGACCCTCCGGGACCTCACCTACAACAGTACCCTTTCGTATCAAATAAGAATTAAACCCCCTCAATATTTATTGATCCCAAACCTCACTCCACCCCCTGGGAAAAAAAAACCCCAACCCCATTCCCCCCACCCCAAAACAAGGGCCCCGCCCCAAAGCCACTGGAAGCTGGCCAAATTGGCAAAACTAGCACCACCTCCCCGGGTATGGGACGCTCCCACCAACCCCCACTCCCCACGACCTACACACAGGAAACAACACCCCCCTAAACCCCCTTCTAGCTACCCTATCCCCCTACCCCGAACCACCTAAGGGAAACCCCCCCTTTTCCACCCAAAATTTTACGGTCGCTTTAAACCGGGGCGGCCCTAAACCCCCCCTACCCACACCTATTTCACACTAGAGGGAGAAAAACACAGCACACTAACCCAGCTTTAAAAATTTTACGGCCCCCTCTTTATTTTTACACCCCAAAACCCAAAACCCTGGGCGCCACCACTCACGTCCATCTAAAAACCACACACCCGGGATCCCCCCTTTTTCACTGACCCCCCCCTACCCTACTACGACCCCGGGGAACCCTAACCTATGCTACAGCAAACCCGTTCGGATATCACGGGGGCCTAGGGACGCAGAATAGTAGTTAGCGGGCTAAGGGCAAAAATAACCCCAAGGGACTCTAATCTTTAACCTACTACCACCCACACCCTCTCCCAGGACCCCCCCTTTTTCATTTGACCCGGGGCCACTATCGCACTGGCACTTTCGTCCCAAAGGGGGGCAACGCCCGTACCCTACAAATGTTCCCGGCCCCTACGGGCCCAAAAGGAGGGATAAACTAAACCAAACCCCCCCCCCCACGCCTAACGCCTAAAAAAACCCCTTCTACAACACCCCTGGGGCGACCTTTTCCCGGGCCCCGGAAAACTCCAGACCTCGGCACTGTCCGTGGACCCTCAAGTCGACCCCCCCTCCACGGATGACTCCGCTCCCCAGCGCTGTCCGTGGCCCCACGCAGGCTGAAAACCCCCCAAGACTCTACAAACCCGGGGGTGGACCGGGCTCCTCAGTCTGACTCCTCCCCCCGCGCTGGCACAACACCCGAAGGCCCCCCCGGACACAAAAGGGGAGGGAAGGGCCCGGTGCAGTGCCCCCCTCGACGAGTCCGGGGGGTCGAAAGGGGCCCCCCCCCTCCTCCTCTGAAAGGGCCCCCCCGGACACTGAGGGGAAGGGGAAAGGGCCCGGTGCGGCCCCCCTCCCCCACAGGACCCCGAACAGGAAGAGCAACAGGTGGCTGGAGGGCTCCCCGGGAAAAACTCCCCGGGTAGCGGAGGGGGGCTGCCCACAAAAACGGCAGAAAAGGGGGAAAAACTAAATAAACCCAATTTCCCGGGCCACTTTCCCCCCCTCACCCATTCGGGCCAAGAACCCAGGATTTTGGGATATTTACGTTTCTGACAAGTAAGACTTCAAAAATACAAAACACAACACATGCCCCAAACACACAAAAATGCACCCCTCACAAACACACACACACACACACACACACACACACACACACACACACCCCCCCACGCACACTCTTCCCTTTCTCTTTTTAATTAAATGCCATAAAATCCACACTTCTTTTGACTAAATTTTCCAAAAACAAACTTTGTACATAGACAGGCAGACACGGGGGGAAAAATCGACAATTAAATTTTTTGGGTCGGGGCAGTTTGCCCCCTAGCCTGTCCTGGTAAACGAAAAAACACTCCCGTTTGGGGTTTCACCACATTTCAACAGAAATTCGAGATTTCCCACGTTGTCACAAACAATCAGGCTGTCGACGGGGGGAAAGACCGGGGGTGTCATTGTGTTGGACTATTTTAACAAAAGGGTGTGTTTTCACTGCGGTCCCGTTG
The DNA here is from genome assembly GCA_018398815.1 of Conus ventricosus. Lineage (NCBI taxonomy): Eukaryota > Metazoa > Mollusca > Gastropoda > Neogastropoda > Conidae > Conus > Conus ventricosus. Next base: position 28,334 of record JAFLJL010002301.1, on the reverse strand, counting down.
TGGCCACTGGGTTTTAATTGTTTATTTTAAAATGGCTAAAAAAGTTACTGAAGAACCCGGTTTTTGGGTTTTTCAGGCCATAAGTTTTTTCTTTAACTGCATTTAGGGGAAATTTGGGTTTAAAGAATTTGGGTTTAATCAGTCCAGTGAAGGCAAGCCAATAATTTACATGTCGCCCGCCAGCGGGCGTGTGTTTTAAAACGTTTCCCTCGCTATAAAAAGCGAGATCGCCTCTTTTTTCTGTTTTTCATTGCGCAAAAAGGTATTTTTGAAGGTTGGGGAAACTTTTTGTGAAACCGGAGAGTTTGTTGGTCCAAAGGGAAAAGAAAAAAGAATGTAAACTATTTTTAAAAACGTGTTTGACTATTTATGAATTGGGTTCCCTTTTCTAATTTAAAAGGCGGGTGCATTGTTGAAAATCGGGGAAGCAAAAACAAACCCTTACGCTTGATTGTTGGGGGCTGGCTTTAGACAGCAAAAGCCAAAGTTTAAAAAACATGGGGTTCATTTTTTTTTCTAATTCAACCCGGTTTATCGCCTTTTTAAAAGGGGCCCTTATGGGAACGAAAGGCGATTTCGAAAACCCCGGCCCCAAACCAAACTAGAAAAGGGGTTTGGGAGACCTTAGTACACTAAACCAAAAATGGAGAGGAGTAGTGTTGGGAAACACTAACTTCATATAAATTTCTTCAAAAATAAAAATGACGGGTGTACACAACCTACAAAACTATGTGTAACAGATAGGCGGGCCGAGGCCGAAACTTAATCGCTAGCAGACGCGCGACCTCGTTCAAAACCGCGCACGGCAAAACGACCAAAAAAAACAATAAAGCGAGAGCCCGGGCTTGGGCCCGGGGGGGGTTGGGGGGGGGGGGTGTATTCATTTCAGGGTTTTTAAAACGCGCCAGGGGTCGTAGCGCGGGTGTTTTTGTCATTGAAGGTGTGGGGGTATGAAAGATTTTACCGGGGTTTTTTGCAGGTTGGGGTTTTGGGGTTTTATAATATTTTAATCATGGCAGAACAAAGACGTGGGGGATTTTTAAGCGACCCAAAACTTTACGAGCATGTTTTAGTACCAAGCACAGTACTGGGAAAAAAGATTTTGCACATAGCAATGACAACGAGCTCCACAAACCCCCCAAAACTTTTCGGGCGGAAGGCAAGCCTTAAATACATCTAAACCCGTAAGGGAGGAGTTTGTGTGGGGGCCGGCACATCTTTTATATAAATCTCGAAAATACAATGACGGATTACTACACTGGTGAATTTTAAACCCCCAAACAAACTTGGGGCCCCAGCAGAATTGCCAATTAAACTCCCGCCCAAAGCCAGTTGCAAGCCTTTTTTGAAAAAGAGGAGCACAGCAAAATAGGCCCGGAAACATAAGTGGTTGGGCGTCTGCTTTTGGGCCTTTTCCCGGCCGTGAAAGGGGGCCCTTTCTTTTCTGGACCCCTGCCCCACAAAACCCCGGACAGTTTTTTAAAAATAGTTTTTTTTACCCCACCTCTTTGACGCATGCTTTGCCCTTCCCAAAACCGTAACGGTGGCCACTTTCTGGGCCCCTTTTGCCCCACAAAGCCCCGGCAGTTTTTTAAAAATGTTCCCTTAAACCCCACCTGCTTTTTAAAGTCATGCTTCCCTCGTTCAAAAATTTTGCGTGAACGGTGGCCTACTTGCTGGACTCCTGCCCCCCTGCTTAGGCTGCCTTTTTTTGGCGGTTTTACTTTTACAATTGTTTTTGTTTTTTTTAAACAGGGTTTTGTTAAATGGGACTTGGTGGCTGCTTTGGAAAAAATTTTCCCAAAAAAAAGAGCAATGCATTACAAAAAGCCCAAACACTGTCTTTCAACCAAAAATTGGGGTTTTTTTTTACAAAATGACAAATAAAAAAGCTCGTGACAAAAAAAACACCTCCAAACCCCCCAAACCCCCCCAAGTTTCTTAATTAGTCACCCCAAGTTCTTAATTAAATTTTAATTAATACTTCAAGTTTTTAAAAAGTTTTTTTGTTTGTTTTTAATTAAAATTTTTGATCAAATTCCCTTAAAAAAAGTTTTTTTTGATTAAATCATCCTTTAATACCAAAACCCAATTTTTAAAATTTTTTAAAAAAAAACAAACTTTTTTTATCTTTAAAAAACAGATGGCTAATAAAGTACACACCCGCCCCAAAAAAAAGTGGGGCATCGTTGGGATGTCTTGCTCAGGGGTTTTTCTGCATAGATTTTACGAAGTTTTTACATCCGAAAACCCAAACCCCATTGATTACCCTTTTTGGTCAAAGGAAAAGGGCTTTTATAGACTTTCCCTCCCTTTATTTATTACTTTAACATTTTTTTAATACGCCAAAGAAACAAATTTTTTATAAAAAAATTTAAAATATTATTCCATTGAAATGGATAAAAAATGGTGCTTTGTTATTGGCGGTTTGCGTGCAGTTGTCTTTTTCTGCATTTAATGGTTCAGATTTTTTTTGATTGCTTTTGGGTTCTTTGGGCAATTGTGTATATATTTTATAGCCGCAATAACTGCCCCCAACAGCACAATGGCGCCAAAAAATGGCAACAGTTTTAAGTTCAATATTCATGAAGACTTTGGGGCCCTTGTATCACAGGGAGTTTTTATAGCGGCATTGAATCAACTTGTTCTGGCGTTGGGGGTGTTATGTTTTCATGATGAGTATATTCTGTAACATTAATTTTTTGTCTGTTCCACTCTGCTAATTTTTTTCCTGCTTAAACACCCCCAGATTTTAATGGTCTCCACCTGATTCAGTGTTTCTGCTGATTTTCTAGCTTGGTTACTTTCTCCACTGTTTCAGTGTTTTCTGATTCTGCTGATTTTCCAGCTCGTTCATTTTGAAGGGAAACAAAATCTATATGATTAAAAGTTATTAATCCCATGATCGCTGCGATAACAAGTTCCAAATCTGTATATAGATCACATCCTAGAGACTCTAATGACTTGTTAAAACGGGATCTTGCGTTAAATCATACGTAAGATCTTGTTCAGAATCAATGGAGCAAATCTACTGACTATTTAGTGTACAAACTAAGAACCGTTTGCCCCACACTTTCACCATTCTAGACCCCAGCTGCGCTTCATACCTGTTTTTGATACTTTTAAAATGTCTTGCGGCGGGATCTGTGATCTGTTCTATGCTGAATTCAGTTCCGAGGAACTGTTTTGTTTTCCCACAGCTGCTAAAGAATACAGCCTTTCCTTTTTGGCCTAATAGCTTGATCATCAACTTGGTCATTCATAAGTTCAGGAAGGTTAGGCTGCCTTGTAGCTGTAGAGATCATCACTGTCATGTTTTTTATTAATTATAATTATTTTATTTAAAAAATGAGCAACGAAAAAACAGTTTGCTAACCTTATGAATACATTCTGCTGTTTATTGAGGAGGACTAAGTGTAGATACTCAATTGCTCGTAAAAGCCAGTTTAAGAATTAAACCCGGCAGATCATGGGCGAAATACTAGACTATAGGATTCAGCAAAGCTGATTGCTATCATTGCAGCTTCGATTGAGCCACGAAAAGATTTTTCTAGTTAAGCAAGGAATAGATTCCAGACAATATAAATATGTAAGTAAAAACAAATACATTTATAACAAATGTGGCTTCACATCGCAATAATGAAGGCGGCGCTGTGGTACTGCGTCTATGCTTTAGTGGCAGTAATTTTGCATTTAGTAAACTGGGGATGACAGCGAGAGAAAAAGACATGTAACAAAGCTATGGAGCAACTAGCGCAGCTGCACAAGACGCCTATGAAAGGCAGAGAGCTTGAGCAGTTAGATTTTATTAATGACACACTGAAAGACAGGGGCCATGCAGCATACACATTACAAATGTTGATCAAGTCACTAAAACAATATTATCTAGTAACAGGCAAAACCAATCGAGACATTGCCCCCATCCAAAATTCAGTGACTTATATCAACCATCAGAAAAACAGAACAGATGCAAGAAAAGACGTCCGTTTATTGGTTGTTGGTATGACTGTTGTTTAATTTGTTGCGCATAATATCAGCTGAATAAAAAATGAACAAAAATCTAATTATTCACCAAAAGGAAAGAATGGAAGGCATCACAGCATTAAAAAGCTTAAGCCAAGCAGCGGGGTTAGTGTGAACAAACCACAAAAGAAAATGGTTAACTAAACAAGCGATTTGGCAAATTTATTTACTGCGCCAGAACAATACAGATACCGCACTTTGTCATACAACCCAAACAGACACCCATCAAATGGATCTTTTAATATATTACCCTCTGATAGGATACGACGAAAAACATTTAAGTACGCACTCACAGTCATTGACATTGGCCTCAAGATACAAAGATGCGGAGCCATTAACACAAAAAGAGTGGCTTCTGCTGTTGCTGTTGAGCCGATAAACTGATAACAAACGAGTTCGACTAACTTACCCTCGCATGATTCCGTCGGATGATGGAAAAGAATTTTAAAGGTCAAGTAGAATCAATTATTAGTTAAAACACAGAGTATACTATTAGAAGAGGCATTCCAGGGAGTTCATCAGATCACAGGCTAGTTGAAAACTTTAACTAACAGTTAGCGACAAGACTTTTCTCCTCCCAGTAAACACAGAGAGCTTATTGACAATTCTCGCACACAGAATGGATAAAGACTGCCCCATTGTTGCGCGCAATGATCATGAAGAATTTAAAGGGGTTAAAACAGTACAAGCAATCAAAAGAAAAACAATACATGTTGCGAAGAGAGTCTTCATCCGCAAACTATTACCATTTGGTTTGAAAGTAGGGGGTACCTTTATTTACCGGGGGAAGCAAAGGGAACACTCAGCATCAGGCAACAGATCCAGTTTGGAGTGTTTGACCCATATAAATAAAAAGAATTGTAAAAATGAATCCCACCCGTGAATTATTTACGAGAAACTGACACAACAAAACAACCAGCTCCTCAAAGAACTTATGTGAGAAGCTAACATGCAAGATAATTCCGCAGACACAGTTCCGCTTTAATTAATTTACGGTTCCCAGTGCCAAAATTGCCATGATGGAAAACTCTGGAATAACCAAACACCCGTTTTGGTGTTTGTTCAATCTAATGACTTCTTTGGTTACAACTGGTGTGTTGATCTCATGTAGATTAGATCGCAGTTTTATACGTTGTCATTGATGAAAAGTCTTATTGCCAAAAACAAGTGCATCTTTGAGTAGTTGTGTCATTTGATATGATTGACTGCACAACGCTGCGAGAATATTCCCTTTGCATATCTTAATGATTTCACCTGGCTCGAAATACTGTACATTTTTGACCGTGAACCCCACATACATCCTTGAATACCCATTCCGATAATCATCCTTCATCTTTCCTAAACTCTTGTTAGTAATTGAATGCAAATGGCGAATCGTTTAGGATAATGCAGATGTAATCATACCATCCCACTCGCTCCTTTAGCTACTTCTAATTCCATGTCTATTATAGATTTGTTTCAGTAGGAATCTCTATAACAAACTTATCTGTATCTGTGTAAAGTAACTCTGGACTCAGGATACGAGGCTTGAAAGTAGTCATAAAAAACTCTAACATCATAAAGCTTTTATAATTTCTAAAAACAGTAAACCAATAAAAACAGGTTTGTCCCATTTGACTTTCTTTATTTTTCATCATTAAACCAAAAGCGATCATGAATCTTTCTGAAGTCCCTGATATTAGGTTTATGAAGTCAGCTTAATTTGCCTCCTTCTCTTTGGTGACCCAATGCAGTGACATCTTTTGGCGCTTGTGCTGGATTCTCCATAGTCTTTCCGAAACAGCTGTTGTTCATAGCTTGAAAAAGTCTTTCTCATGAGCAACTGAGGATTTGTTTCTGAGATCATGTTCATCATGATGGATGGTTTCATGAACAGTTGTCTTGGATCGACAGCAATTAATGCGATAACTGCTGTCATACTTCAACCATAGTCATAAATAAAATTGTAAGAAGTCTGTAATGACAGACATAATTTTTTTTTTGCTCTCGAAGATTAGCACAAGTTTAGGTGGTTCTGCTTGGATCAAACTTTTTATACTTTCAGCTGCGTCTAATGGAATATCTCATTATGGCAGGTCATGATTCAATGAGATATGTCCTAATGTTAACTTCTAGAAGAAACCACGCTGTTGTCAGGCGTTAAACTGCCAACCACTTTAATGCCTTTTGAGAATATTATTTTACCTGTGTTGCAATTTTAAAGTTGCGGTAATGGAAGTATTGCGCTCATTGCCCATCCATACAGATGTTGTCGTCAACGAATACATGAGATAGTTTGTTCCTTTTACTCGATCATAATGATCCAAGTATTTCGATGTTTGCTTTACAGTAATGATGGCCGATGACCATACTAATTCGCCTCCGCCGCAATCCGTTTTCAATCAACAGAAGCATGGTACATCTGACAATAAAATCAATTTGGTACTCAGTAAACTTTAAGAAAGCGTCCAGCTCATCCCGGTGCAGAAATATAAAGCGCAGGATTCCTAACTGTAATGTTTCATGCAGGTCGTTTCTATAATTATTTTTTTCAAAGACGTCCGCCAACAAACATACATCAGCCATGCAAGTATGAGTTCATGATAGTCTCCCATTCGTTTTACAATCTAACTTTTGCCAAGGCATCTTGAGCATGCAGGTAATCGGAGTCGCTGATGTCCTTCCTCTAAGACTAGAAGAATATCCGCGCCTTTAGGGAAGCGTCTCTTCGTCAAACCTTTCCCAACTGTTCATGCTACTCAGAAGGGTAAACACCCTTATCTGAACGAAATGAGGTGTGGTCAAATATTCTTCCGTTATTGGCAGGACTTTAAGTGGACATAGCCATCTCTAAATGAGGCCAACATGTGTGGCATAGAGTCGTAAAAAGACATGTTTATATTAGATTAAAACACATGAACTTTTCTGATTACGTGTGCAATGCAAGGCTACCCTAAAGGGCCGCTTGGTTACTGCAGTGCAATATAGATGAGAGTCGTAACCTCGCAATTATGAAAGAAGATGGGCAGCTTCCATGTCCTTTAGGATATCAAACATTAGTTCGAAGTTGCATTTTGTGAGCGCCAGAGCTCCTCTTGAACTTCCGCTAAAGTATCATGGTCTCTACTGTTGGATTTCGCTGAGGCGACTAGTGAGAAGGCATAAACCACAAATACCATACCAGTGAGTGGCTGAGGCATACTGTTGTTTGGTCTTCAGGCGTCATAATGATTCAGTATAAGTTAAGATACATTAGAACAGGCGTTACGCACTTCTGCATCGTTTTAAGATGTTTCTGCAGCATCTGTCTCTATATAATTCTGGTTCGGAATAAACACGCCATCCGAACTAACCACAATGAAGGCAAATGAACAAATCAGATGATTACACATTAATATGACTGTTTTCGAAGTTTTTGTGGCGCTGGCCCCTTCATAAGGAACAATTACAGAGGGTCGAAGTCTGCGTAAACTACTATGGAGAATGTTGCAGTTTTTTCCAGTCTTAAAACTAACTATAGATCCGGTGGGGGCCGTAATTAGTTCTGATATTTAACAGTCAACTGGGCCGATAGCAATGTTTCTTATGTTCGCTTGGCGGCTTGAACAGATGGCATATCTTGTTAAACATTTCGCAGCATTCTTGTTGTGCCCATCTTTTGAAGTATTCTGCATTAGTTTACACATTGTTTCGTATCCAATGTGTAATGTGGCAGCCCCCGCTGGTGAAAACATTAGTTAGTCAGTCAACATGATTTTTGTCTGTGCCGCCCAATTGTCGGACTGTTCTCATGACACTTTAATCGGTCTGTAATTGGTTTTCCTCATCCCATGTGTAGATATTCGACGGTTATTGGTTTGTTTTTAGCTCTTCAAACTTATCAATATGTCTACACTAACAGGAAAGGATATTCCATTGAAGTTTAAGATCTTGGCTATTGCCGAGAAGTTTATACCATCTCTCTGCGTAGTGCGCGACATGAGCAGCTTGCAAGAACGCACCACATTACACATTTGTTGTCTGAAATTTTTTATGGTTTAAAACGCTCTCTTTAAAACCAACTCCCGAGGAGCGGGATGTAAGCCTTGCCTACAAATCGAGCGGCATACTAGGCCTTTTTTAATCTGATCACTATGACTTCGCCCCTCTGACCAACCAGAGCCTCTCATTATTAGCTTCTTCAGCGCAGCGTCAAACTGTGTAAGCAGTCGTCTGCCCAACGGGTGTTAAGTCGTTATGAGAAAAGAATAGTCTGTTGTTTGTATTGAGACCCAACTTCTAGATTTTTCTTCATTTATTGTTACATATGTGCGATAAAAACAGCTAACATTACTTAACTTGGCGGGTCTTATTAGGTCTAGTATTGTGCCTGGAAACTGAGGAAATGCATGTACAACGCTTGCCTGTACGTTTGAGTTAGGGGTCAATGACTTCTAAATCAATATCATTCGTGCCTCCTTGAAAAACGCTCTCTCTCGAGCATTCCTTCAAAACAATTGGTCTTGTCCTTCATATATCTTAGCCATGCGTCTTTCATTATCTAAGCAAAATAAGTTATTTAATTAAAAAAAAATACTTAATCAAACCAATATCACGGTCTTTTTGTGCGTGGACTCATAAACAAAGTATAACCACCTTTTGGTGTTGTTAATGTAGCTGTTTAGACAGAGTTTAATGTCTCGTTTACTTTTTAAGCTTCTCTTTTTATCTCTCGGGTCTGGCTGTTGAGAAAAACTTTGTCTCGCCTTTCTTGGGAAAGAGCTAACTTTTGTCTTTTTGTAGTCATCAAAATCGCTGTAAACGTTTAAATTCTTCATCCGTGATGTTTGAGGCAACAATCGCATAATTTATGCAGTTTAACGAGGCTAAGTTAGCTGATATTTAGTTGAACCATATGCTGTTGTGCTTTGGGTTAGTTATTTATTTTTTTGCAAGGCATCACCCACTGCTAATGAACACAGGCCGAGAGCTAAAAGACAAACCTCCTAGAGGTTAAAGCTGCGGGTGCGCCTATCCCTTGCCTAAGAGGCAACACTCGTTCCTGCTGATAGGGTTCGCTATAGATCGATGCACCAGTATTGAACATATGTAAGACAGCATTAAAGGGCGGCTAGAGAATATCCTCGTTGAGGTTTTTTGCCTGATATTTGAAAGGTCCTGCTCAAGTTTTTTTGTTTGCATTTGTGTAATGTTTTTAATCTGAAGGTTTTTATGTTAGGGCTTTCTATAACAGCAGAATTGCCTGCAATCTCTTCTCTTGGCGGCGCTGTATCTCGCCCCAGACAGGCACGATTTGGATAAACCGGACAGACTTGCTTTTTTAAAAATAAAAAAATTTAGTATACTACATTTTCTAATCTGTTATTTTCCAATATTTCAGCTGCGCATGCAATATAATAAAAACAAATGTACATTAAGCGGTTTATCGGCTCCTATCTTCTTTATGCTATGTATGAATGTTTATTACGTCTCTCACAGTTCTTACCGCTTCCATGTAACTGATTATCCCCTTGACCTTAGGTCAATCCATAAACCGTATTTTGTTGTTAAATAATCATCAAGCCTAACATTGTTGAAGAAGTAAATTCTTAGACACTAGGTCTGGGGCTGGGGGTGAGTTTCGACCCCACCCGCCCTCAAACAGTTTTCTTATTTCATCAAAATGCTGAAGGTTTAAGCCCGCTGCGTAGATTTTGTTAGTGGCGTGCCCTCAATCGAACATTGTACTTTCGTTATTTTTGGATATAAAAAACTTTTCACATCCTCTTTTGAATGGTTTCTTCTTCATCACATCAGCATAAAATACCCTTTAGCGAACTTGCTGCAACACTATAACAAAACGTCTCCATATAGTGTCTGCCTGCATCTGGATTAATTGGGTATGATGAATCACTCTTTCGTATATATTACGTAAACTGACTCATACTGGTGCCCATCTGCCTTGCTAAATTAGAGTTGCTAACAACGTCAACTCATAACGAGATGTCAGAAATGAGTCTGTACTTGCTCCGGTGTCCTGATGATTTGGATGTAACCGTGGTTAGTCATTAAAATGGTTAGTTCAGTGACAATCTTCTTTTAAATGCTCCTTGAAAGTATGGTGCATGCGCTTCTTAACACACCTACTCAAAATCCAAGGGAATGGAAAAGCGATTTTCCATACGCAAACTTACAGCTACAAACTTTTTGATGATCATTTAGTATCTTCCAGCGCCCATATTCTATGTTTTTAGTGCTTCTTCATTTTCGAATTCCTGAAACGCAAGATCATCCTATCATTCCCGGTTAGCCATAGATCAGGAATAGTAAGAAAAATGTCTGCATTATGTAAGAAATATTTCTTGCCCCTCATAGTTTAAAGAAATTTCTTAACAATTTGCCCGCACCTATGACCTGACAACTGTCCATGTTTGGTCTGTTTGTTGAATACGATTCTAATTTGAAAGTAAGGCGTGAGAGCCTGGCACAATCAATTCATCCGCTGCCTAAGGTCTTGAAATCTATGACAGTAAGAAATTGATCTGCATCAATGTAAGAATGGATTATTTGGACAATAAAAACTAATAATATTCCGTTTATTTCCCTTCACGCCAAGGGGCTCTTCTGTTTCTATACGGGTCAAGAATCGAGCCATCATGTTTTTGTGGCTTTTTATGAAGCAAAATAAAAAGTTAATTATTTAACAAACATGAGCAGGATTGAAGCCTGAAGAAGATTATGATATTTTGGAGCGGGGGGGGCCGACCCCCCTACATATTGGAGACGACATGAGGGAAATATCCGGACAAGCATTCGACTACGCTTCTCAATGCGACGTGAAATTAACAGAAAAGTACGTCGAGCATTTACAAAAGTTTAGGCCAATAACCTCCCGAATTTAAGAGACCCAAATGATTTTGATTAAAAGGATGGTCCATTTGTCTGTAAAAACGACATCAAGGGCAACTTGTCGCTTACAACTAAACCGACCCATCAAAGTTTTTAGCCGTGGTTTCAATAGAAATAGCTCAAGTGTGAACAAGATCAAAATCGGCTTGGCATTGCTAGACCAAATAAGGGCGGGCAGTTTCTAGAACTTCAAAACACACTGCAAGAACTCCCAACAGATAACCAATGCAAAACATGGAACTAAAAGAATAAATCATCAGCAGGGCGAATAATAAATACAATAGAAGCAGAAACCAGTTTTTCAGAGAACACGTTAAAAACAAATAATGATTCCCCATGTGCCTATGCGAGAATTTTTAGCCCCTTGATCGTACTTTAAGAACCATCAGAGGCGAATTACAAACAATTTAGCAAAACTAGGTTGAACTAGATGGGGCATATAAAAAGAGAAACAAGAAAAACTCGTGAGGCTGAATGAACGCCACTTAGGGCCCTGATTATTAAAGAAAGAATAGCCAAAGACTAAAAGATCTTGAACAAGAGAGATCAGCAAGACTAGAAGTGACGACTACTACCAAGACCTATTACGAACTCACGTTGAATATGAATAAAGAGAAACTATCGAAAATTTATATGAAGACGCAACCGCTAGCAGAACAATAAGAACATTGTTTAGAAGCAGGAGACACATTAGCAAGCGTTATACCCGACTTAGGATTTGCAATAAGTACACTGGTGATGGCGATTACAGGCGGCGGTGTCAAAGTTCAGTACAACCGCCGCCATCGCCTCCACAAAAAATCCATGGGTAAAAAATCAGCTTGGATCATCTTGCGAATTTATTAAAAAAATTAGCCAGTAAAGTCTATAGACACTTTACCGGGTATATAGGGGTAATGCATGCGGGGCGGGGGGGGCTACTGCAAGCAAAGTAGTTGGCTTATGGCGAGCACTATGGACATTAGTTCTCGTAATAGTTTGGTTTACTATTTAGTAAGATAAAGACCAGTATCCTATTCCAGTTAATCCAAGAACAAGCGCTGCTTTTCATATTCATGGTCATTCGCGAACAGAGTCCGCTAGCTTTGCTGAGTCTTCAATGACTTTGGGGTCGAGGACTTCGGGATTGATGACTTAATCCTTGGGTGTTTTTTTACTGCTGAGTAATAATACAGGCCGCAGAATTATGTCGGTTTTCCAACATTCTTTCATTTCCTGCTATAAGAATTTCATTATTTATAGTTGATATTAATCCTACCTGGAGTCTTATGAGTCAGAAGGCAGCATGTATAAACCAGTGCCAACAGCTAAGTCTCTTCGATCTTGCGTATTGTAAAACATGTTGGTACCCTTTGAATACTTGAAGGTAAATCAACTGTAGAATTAATGGCGTCCTCCCCCCCTTAAATTTGCTAAGTAATTGTTTTTGTGCGTCAAAGCCAGTAGAAAGGATCAGTTTATGCTCGATTTGTTTGTGGCTTGCGAACCTAGCAAACACCACCAAATCGTAAGTACGACAAAGAGGTCGTTTATTCGTTCTATTCACCGCTCGTAGATAAGGCCCTTAGAGTGTCCCCTAAGATAAATGTTGTCCAAGCTGTTTTATGCCTCTTGCTCTATGGACCAGGGCAGAACAATTTTGAAAGGAGAACGCCAGTCAATGTTTATACTTTCCGATGCGTGCCCTGAAATAAATGACGCCTAATGCCATGATTAGTGATCCAACATTTGTCTAAAGCTGTCTTGATGTTAATATGAATTCGTTACAGATCCTTTCAAAAGCCTTCCTGTCCTTATTCTGTAGGCTTGAGTGGATTAAATGGTTTGTCATTTGGTAATGGACGCTTGCAGTTTCAGACAAAAACGTCTGAAGGTGTAATAAAAATGAAATCTGTAGCACGACCTCACCAAAGGATCATGTGATTTAAATAGACACTATACGACACCACCACACCCAGTAGATGCGCAAAACACAGGCAAAAAAGTTTTAACTGGTTCTGATAAAACAGCATCGGATGACTAAACCACGCATTTTTTTTTTCTGGATTGTGCTCGTTTTCATAGGGGGGTTAAGTATATTTGGCTAATGGAGTACTTCACCTTTTGTATGAAAAGCGACAGTCGGGGTCACAGAAAATGTCGAGGGAGTCAGTTGCTATATTTTTAAGATTTGTAGTGCGGCCAACAGAATATTTTGCGCTAGTATATTTAGAATGCACTCATTTTTAATTTGTTTAAAAAATGTTTTGTAACAATAACAACTCCAGACAGTCCTTCGTTTTTAGAAGCATGTCTATTGATAATCAGTTCGCGGGTCAAAACGGTCGCGCTCCCATGAAATATTTTACAACGTCGAAGGGTTAAATATAAGCGAAACCAGGTGAATAATAAGACTTATAAAAGATTTATGCGGGGCTCAAGGGGTTAGCTAACCAGTTAACAATACCAGATGGGTATTACGGGTTTTGCTCACTAAAGAAGCAATGAGTAAATTCGGCATTACGCTCAAACTGTAACAATGCAAATACTAAAAACAATATAACAATCGAACCTGAAAAAGCAGATTACTTTATTTGATAACGAGCAAGCTAAAATGTTAGGCATTAAAGTTGACACTCCGATCACTAAAAGATTTGTTGTTGCGCCAAACAAAACTACTTTAAGGGGAGAAAATCCGCTCGATCTTGCATTACATTCATTACTTTATGTTTCATTTGGAGATGAGCTGAGCACATGATGAAACTTATATGCGGAAGGCCCTCTAAATGTTTTAAGATCTTTACCGCGGGACAGCTGCATATTGCGATTATGAAATTTATACAATACCCTAATTATACAGTTTAAAAGATTACAGTTGGTGGAGGGTTGGATCATTTAATATCAAAATAGCAGACAAAGCAGGAAAGTTTGTGAAATGCATAACCTACACATTGTTTTTGGAAATAAATAATAAACTGTACTCTAAAAATGTCGCGGGGGCCCAGTAAGAACCAGGAGTTAACATTAGCGCCCTGGAGTGTATAACTTAGAATAAGAAGACCCTTGCAGATGTTGCGGACTTTGAACAGGAACGTGAGATAGGCGCTTTGTATGGTTTTGAGTAGCACTAAAGATGGTGATATAATCGCAAAGAGGTTGCGACAACAAAAAGTTTCCTAAACCTAGAACAACTGCGCAATCTGAGGCAAATAATGTAGGCAGTATGAAATATAAAATAGTTTCGAAGCCTGACCTCAAATGGCACTTAGAACATATTTAGAATGTAAATAAACATTTGAATTCATAAGCCCAATAACATATTTTGGCCAGACAAAAAGTTTCAGAAGAAGCATTTATAAACCTCTGGCCCTTACAGTAGTCTTAAAGCCAGATGACAATAGTCGGAAAGAGATTGAAATAAAGCCGTATGGGAAAAACAACAGTACTCCTCCACAGAAGAGAATGCGGTTTTAAAAGATGCTTCTACAAATTACAGTTCATGCCGCAAATGAAATTAGGGGACACGTCTCACAATAAAAATTGAAATTTCTGTCTTAAAAGAAAGGAGAGGGAGGGTGTTGTGGGCGTTATGGACGTCCTTTTTAAAGAATTCTGAATTAACAGCTGGCAAAACTTAGACGTTGACAGTCCTTACAGTTACGTGGTGTCATTCTTCACAATGGTGAGGATATTAAGGTCATAACAACAAGCAACCAATCAAATCATATAGTCCTAAATAGAACCAATCTTACACACTGAATTTGGAACTTAATCTTACCATATATCCGTCATAGGGTTTTATTATACTGACAAGTTTTAACAGAGGTATAAAAAACAATAACCGATTAGATAAAGTTTCTGTTTATAAAAACTATGGAGCAGTAAACTTTATGACAAAAACTCCTCATTGCACATTAAATTTAGTGGGCAGACTTGGTGTGTGGAAAACAATAATTGTCCTAGACCTCTTCCAAACAGTTAACAGCTATAAATTTAATCATAATGTTAGTTTTCTGTCCAACACTTAATGGAACAAAGCATATCATGATAGAAGGTTTTATATGGACAGATGATGACATATATTTATTAATCCTACAATAAACTGAGATGCGAGTTGTTTAGAACAGTTTTTTATAGAACTGTTTGAAGGAACGCAACGCATTTATTATAGATGACTGCTCGGCAGAAAGAGACTAGTAAAAAGAGCACCACATTGCGTCAAAACTGGCTTTCAAGGAAGGCAGTGCTAGATAAGTGTGTTGGATTTTATCAGAAATATAACTCGGTTTATAAAGACTTAGAGACAGTAAAGAACTGTAAGTTTATTCACATGAAAGACAGAGAACTCATTTTGAAGAATGTTTGCGCGAAAAATGATGTTATTGAAATGACAGGAAAAACATAGATTAAACAAAAACTGAAATCTGAAAAGTTTATAAATTAATATTGAAAAACGATAACCCTACTCATAATGTTTGTTTGTAGATAATCGTTATTTATTGGAGTTAATGACGTCTTAACTGTCAGAGCACAGGGAATACCAATCCTGGTTACTTCCGCCCGAACTGGTAGGCGGCAGTGGCCCAGGATTGGTATTTCCCCGTTCTCGACGCCCTGGATGGTCCCCTCTCCCGGGAAAACCAGCAGGCCAACGGGACACCGCCGCTCACCTGCCGCACGCGGCAGTACCCTGCGGTGGTCCTGACCCCAGCTCAGACGGAACAGGATAACCTGCTGACACAACTGTAGGCACTACTGTATGTTGCTACTACCTGAGTCATCAAGGTCCATAGCTACATGGTAAAGCTGTAATCCTCCATCCCTTGCTACATCCCACTCGGGCACGAGAGTGACCCCTTGAATTTCGAGTACATCCCCCCCCAACCCGATACCGCTTGGGGTTCTCAGATCCATTTCCTGCCCAACCCTTACAATAGCAGTAAAAACAATATTTTCTCCCTCTGAGCCAATCAACGCTAGTTACATATGAAATTATTGCTCACCACATATGACATAATGAACACTAACTCTCGGAGCAATGAAACCAATCTAAGCAAATCCAACACGGACTCCATGGGCCCCTTAGAATACTAACTCAACTAGAAATGGACAAAATTCCACAAGGATATATTTTCAATGTTTCCACATAGTAATCAGTTAGTAATACACACTCTCAACAATCAAAACCAACAAAAAAAACGTATCACTTTTTAGCAGTTCCGTCTAGCATGTTCATTTCTAGAGAATCGGTCTCGCAGACAATCACTCACATTCTTACCACCTCTTTGCACTGTCACTTAATAAACATATAGCACCACAACATGATTTTTTCAGCGGGGGGGCACGGGGCTGTGGGGGGGGGGGGGGGGGGGCACCCAAAAATTTCCAACCAGCACCCCACTCTCATGCCATCCTTTCAATAACCCAGTGGTTAATCTGGTATCCAACACAACCATACTTCATACAATATTACCTATGGTGCACATCCTTCGTATTTTATCCTATCAACTGCTGAGCTACGCGCCTTAAACCGTTACCTTACACCTCTTTACGGGACACTAAAATTTCAATAATGGGACTGTCTCCTACAACCTAAGATATCCTTTTTCCGACCCTATTCTGTCACAACCACTTACATCCCTGCATGGGTACGACTGTCATTTACTTTTAAAAAAAACCAAAAACCACTTCGAACCATACCAACACACTGTCCGGGTGCTACATACGTACTCACAATAAGTCAGCACGCGCACGACACCCGCTCGAGAATCATACTAATAACGAAGTTGAAAAGACACCACGAAAATTGAATAGACACGACCGTACTCCCATAAAATCCTACTCGACTACCATTAGCCAGGCCCTACTGCAGCAGCTAACCGCGTTTTTCCAAACTGTGCAGGTCAACTCCGAAATCATTAATAAACTTCAACGAACCACTACTAATTTACAATTGAAATGTCGAGCACAACCCCTTACATTAACGCGACATATCACGCACCTGACTCATATTATGATCCTCGACACATGCAACCTCGTATTACTCCTTACTAACCCCCCTGAAATTAACATGAACTAAATCACACAATTATCTACATCACCGACCAATCAACGGTTTATTATATCCACACCGCCCGCCCCTGTCTAGCCAAACTGTCACCTGACAATCGAACTCAGGAACCACTTTGTACACTACTTACAGAAAGATACAGAAAAGAGGTAACACAAACCAGCTGACGAAGTTTTCAATCACAGAACCAAGACGACATCAAACAGACAACCAGTATACGCAACAAACATAATACAACTAAACAAAACAAGAGACAACTAACAGCACAACCTCGCCATAGATACAAGACAACATGACGAACGCAACTACCGTGAACCTAACAAATCACCAACCTGGACAGACAGACGTTCAACCACACCAGTTCTGCAACTGGCTGAAGTGGCTGCAAACAAAGACGACACCGAACCCGGCACAGGCCAAGGGCACACCAGACCCGACGAGGACCTGGCCCTAACTATGACTCGAAGTCACTCAGCTCAACTAACGGCGCTCCGCCGCACTACAAGGCACGTCCACTCCGACGAACACCAGGGACCGAAGTGAAGCTACCCCAACGCATTCCGCACTGGTCGGACTCAATCGAACTCTACTCACAACACAAAACAGCGATTGGTCAGAGCAGCGTATCCCTCCGCAGAGTTGACACGCCGGACCAACGGACCAGTTGTTGCTCGTGCAACAACACGACAATTTACCACAACAACTCACAAACTGGACAATACAACAACAGGCAAATGAAACAAACTGCGGCGTTACTGAAACACGACAAAAAAGCAGAAGAGCACACAAAACAAAGTGTGAAGTAACGACGATTTATTGCACGACACAAAACAGGACAAGAAATTTTCGGCAAAATGCCTTCCTCAGCGACAAACAAAAAAAAGTACAGACATAAACATGCACAATACTCCCCTTGTGAAGTCAAAGTGGTGAGTGAAGTAGACAGAGGGACAGTGGAAGAGAGGGTGAGTAGAGTTCAAGGAATAGGGCACGAGGAAAGAGGGTAGAGTAAAGTGAGGAGGAGGAAAAGGAGAAAGGGAGAGAGAGAGAGAGAGAGAGAGAGGGGGGTGGGGGAAAAAGAGGGGAGAGACAGAGAGAGAGAGTGGAAGGAGAGGAAGAGTGGAGAATGAGAGAGAGAAGAGGAGGGGAAAGAGAGTGAGTGGAGGGGGAGGGTGTGATGGTATGTAGTGGGTGTGTAGCAAATGAATGAAATGAACAAGAGAAAGCACAATAAATAAGATACAATATACTCGAAAAAGCATTTTAAATGACAAGGGGGTGGAGGGGGAAAAGAGAGGGGAGAGACGGAGAGAGAATGGAAGTAGAGGAAGAGTGGAGAATGAGAGAGAGAAGAGGAGGGAAGGAGAGTGAGTGGAGGGGAGGGTGTGATGGTATGTAGTGGGTGTGTTGCATATGAATGAAATGAACAAGAGAAAGCACAATAAATAAGATACAATAAACTCGAAAAAGCATTTTAAATGACAAGGGGGGGGGGGGGGGGGAGAGAGGAGGTCAGCCGCCTAAAGCATCCGACCCAAGTCTGACCCAAGGGTAGGTTGCCCTACCCAAGCACCAAGGGGTGAGAGGGAAAACGGGAGGACCCCGAGAAAAAACCCACTAGCCAGACGCAGCTAAGAGCTGCAAGGCTCACCACCCCCCTCCCCCCCCCCCCACACACACACACACACACACACACACAAAAAAAAAAAAAAAAAAAAAAAAAACCTTGCCTGCGGGCAAAACCACACACACACACACACACACACACACACACATACAAGTGCGCGCGCGCGCATGAACAAACACGTACGCACTCATATACACGCCAATAAGTGCACACATTGGGGGGGGGGGGGGGTAACAGTGGGAATAAATGGGTAACTGTGACGCGCTCTGTCCAAGCCGAGCTTGCAGCTTTCCTCAGAGGGTCAAACAGCTGACGGCGCAACCAGGGAAGGCGAAGGCCACTGTGACGCGCTCTGTCCAAGCCGAGCTTGCAGCTTTCCTCAGAGGGTCAAACAGCTGATGGCGCAACCAGGGAAGGCGAAGGCCACTGTGACGCGCTCTGTCCAAGCCGAGCTTGCAGCTTTCCTCAGAGGGTCAAACAGCTGACGGCGCAACCAGGGAAGGCGAAGGCCACTGTGACGCGCTCTGTCCAAGCCGAGCTTGCAGCTTTCCTCAGAGGGTCAAACAGCTGACGGCGCAACCAGCCGATATCCTGCCCCGCCTTCTCTGGTGTAGAACCCAAGTAACAAAAGGGTAACAATCGGGAATGAAACCAACCTCCCGCTTCCATCCCTTCAACAAGTGAAGATTGGAATTCAAGAATATTTTATGTCTTATTTCCCCAGCCCCATACCTATCCTAACCTTCCACCTTAACCAAAACCCCAATCTTACACACGCACGCTCGCACACACATACGATACACATATGCACATGCGCACACGCTCTCTATTTCTGAACTACCATTACTCCAAACACATGGACGGCTGATTTACTATCGCCGATCGGTGACATCCATCTTCCCAGCAAGCTTCGTGAAAATCGTCTCCGCCATTTTGTAGAGAGACAAAATATCAACCAATGGACGGAAATGATAGCGTCACCATCTTGGCGAAAACAGACAAATAAACAAACGAACAAACCGGAAACAACTTCAACAAAAACCGATGTGTTTGGACGGTACATTTTGTTTCCGCACAACAGACGAGGATATTCATTAATTCTACATAGAAAGGGTGACTGAAGATAGGTCGACATCTGAGATCTGAACATCCATACACAATTAGAAACAAACAAACAAACTTACAAACAGCTAAAAACAAATGTTGACAAGTATATACACGATGAAGTGAATGAATAGACCCTTACTGCTTTTACTCATACACAGCAAGAATTTGGTGTACATCCGAACAGCCTCTTGCCCACAATCTTAATGTCCTTGGCATGGTTCAACAGAATTATTCCTTACCTTCCTGTGGCTTCGTTCAGGCTCAATCGTCCATCTCCCGGGTTTCTAGGGCACCTTTTTGCAGACCTCACATAGATGTTAGTGCCTCGTTGATGAGTTCTCCTCACCCAAGGATGAGATTCGTTGTATTGTTGATGAGTTTTGCTGACTCTCTGATGAGTTCTTTTGACTCAATGATGAATCCAGCCAACTGCCAAGAGACTCCTGCTGATTAATTGATGAGGCATGCAAGCCTCCACGGAGTGAAAGGCATGAATCGCCGGCAGTCGTTTTATTGGATAGTGTCTGACTCGGAGATTAGTATCTTGCACCTACCTTTCAGATAAACTACTCGACGCGGGCGTATGGACGAAGCCAACTCCGCGCTCAAGGTCGTTACTGGCTGCTTTTTGTATATTCGTGGCAAATTGCCGAGAATTCCCGAGTGTGAGCGTGCGCAAAACCGAGGATCCATTTTCTTCCCAGAACAATCGATGGAGTAAGCAAGCAGGCATCGTGGAGCCGTGGAAAAAGTCAAACGTGTGTATTCCTTGCAGAAGATTGGGCTCATATTGGAAAAAGTTGCTGCCAGTAAGGATATAGCCTACGTTAATCCTCTCTCTCTCTCTCTCCCCTGTTGTTTTCCTTTCATTACAACCCAGGGCCGGATCAGTGTCATAAGAAGGGGGTGGGGGTTCCAAGGGGGAGTCGGGAGAGGCTTGTTTTCCTACTAAGGAGGGGATGGGGGCACGGGCGGGGGGGGGGGGGGGGATGCCAAAAATGCAATATTGCCAGCGGGAATGGGGTGGGGGGCAGGGGAATGTCGGTGCGGAGGTGGGGGGGGGGGGGGGGGGGGAGATTTGCGCAAACTCCGGAAACTCTTCTACCACTTCCACCCACTCGTCAGGTCATGCTAGTTCTCCTATCCGACACTTTGCTGTGCATTTGGCTTATAGCGTCCAGCTCTTTTCTGGAATGTCGTAAAATGTTTTTACGTCATTATCCTAGCAACGTCTTTTTGCAACTGTTCCTTCCCTTCCATGACAAATTTCTGGCTCAGCTGAGCGGCTTCTTCTCGTAGTGAATTTCGTTACTTGTTCAGTTGTTTCACAAAGGCTATTATTATTTGGCGAATTTTCACATTGGTATTGCGTCTTGATCTTTTCGTGTATTAAATTTTGTTTTCGATCAGCCTCTTGTTCATTTGTCTCTTTCGTTTGGCATACGTGTCTCGTTGGTTTTGCTAGGTACATTTCTCTGCGGTCATTCAGACCTTGATATCAGAATCCCAAGGTGTTTTGCTGAATTTAGTTCTCTCTCTCTCTCTCTCTCTCTTCTTTTTTTTTTTTTTTTTTTTTTTTTTGCTACTCTACGTCATCGAAAACGTCCAAAGAACGAGTAACCCTCAACCACACAATTTCCAAGCAGCAGTCACTCTAAAATAAGATCTGGTACACGGGCGCAGCCATATTGAATCGGAGTTCACGTATTCGTGGTCAATAGCCTCGTACTCATATGCATGGGTCTAGTAAGGTGACCGGCGGGATTCAACAGGCACCAGCTGTGAAAGTGCCGCATGTATACACCATTTTCGGGCTGTTAACAGTCTCACAGGCAGAACACTGCGTGACCCGAAATAGAGCTACCTGCGGTTCATGCATTAGCCAACAGGCGAGGCTTTTAGTTTTGTTTGTTTTGTTTGTTTGGTTGGTTGGTTGTGTTTGTTTTAATCTTTGATGAGTCCTTTTTAACTCCAAGCCTTGTTCTACATACGCCGTCGAGGGGCTGCTGACTGACACTTTGCGGAATTTTGGCTGACTCACAGTTAATTTCTGTCAGCTCATTGGCTTTTTTCGTTGTTGTTGTAAATTCTGGAGCTTTTTTCGGTGGGATAGATTCGAGGCTCGACCAGCGTGTTGGATGAATGAGTAGGACAGGCATCTGCTAAGTCTGGTTTATGTGACGTTCTCCCCAAATCTCCTTCTCCTCCTCCTCCTCTTTATTCTTCTTCTAACCTTCCCTCTCTTCCTCTTCCTCCTCCTCGTCCTCCTTCTTCTTCTACTTCTTCTTCTCCTCCTCCTACATTCGTCTTCTTCTCCTTCTTTTTCTTCTTCTTCTTCTTCTCCTTCTTCTTCTCCCCCTTCTCATCCTCCTTTCCCCTCCGACCCTCCCCCTTCTCTTCCTTCTCCTTCTTCTCCTCCTTCTCCTCTTCTTTCCTTCATCTGCTTCTTCTTCTGCTCCTCCTACTGTTTTCTTCTTCTTCTTCCCGCCTCCTCCTCCTCCTTCTTCTTCTCCTATTTTTCTTCCTCCTCCTCCTCCTCTTTCTCCTCCCCCTTCTCTTCCTCCTTCCATCATCATCATCATCATCATCATCATCATCATCATCATCATCATCATCATCATCATTCTCCTCCTCCTCCTCCTCCTCTTCTTCTTCAACTTCTTCTTCTTCTTCTTCTTCTTCTTCTTCTTCTTCTTCTTCTTCTTCTTCTTCTTCTTCTTCAGTGATGTTGTTTTTTTCATTCGTCCACCCGTGACTTCTGCGCCACGTGGTGTCATAGTTTAATAACAGATGTGATGCAGTGAAAAGCATCAGTCCACAGGCAGTGAAGCGTCCTTGACGACTATTGACAGAACTAATCAGAAAGATGGTGAGGTCATGTTGCCAGAACATGGGACGGAACTAGCGGCAGACAGAATGACCTGTTCGCTGGGTTCCCCCCGCGCTGTTATCACGCGAAGCATCGTTTTATAGCTGACGGTATCCGCCACCACAGCTGGCTGGCACTACGATCATGTCTGCTATCGTTTGGATCAGGATGTCTTTGTTGCCGTTCCAGTCTCTTGATCGCCTTGGCTCTGCCACCGTAGGACGTGTGTGTCTGGTTTTCTTTTGGTGGGTGTATTGACTTCTCTCTCTCTCTCTGTCTGTGTCTGTCTCGCTGTCTCCTCTCTCTGTCTGCTCGTCTGTCTGTCTGTCTGTCTGTCTGTCTGTCTGTCTGTCTCTCTCTCTCTCTCTCTCTCTCTCTCTCTCTCTCTCTCTCTCACTCCCTCCATCACTTTGTCTGTCTGTCTGCCTCTCTGTCTTCTCTCTCCCTCCCCTCCCCCCCCCCCCCCCCCCCTCCTCTCTCTCTTTCCACACAAATATGGCGGGCCATTCGGAAATCTCGTATCCGGTTAGCTCACTTTGGTAGCGGTGTATTGACCTCTCTGTCTGTCTGTCTGTCTCTTTGTCGCTGTCTCTCTCTGTCTCTCTCTGTCTCTCTGTCTGTCTGTCTGCCTCTCTCTCTCTCTCTCTCTCTCTCTCTCTCTCTCTCTCTCTCTCTCTCTCTCTCTCTCTTTTCCTCACCACTTTGGCGGACTCCCGGGAATACTGTTTCGGGCTAGTTCACTAGGGTTTCATCATGGCCGTGTATGTCCCCTTCCCTCCTCTTCCAACCTCT
>JAFLJL010002300.1:0-50915 GCA_018398815.1 Conus ventricosus | reverse complement strand
TACAACAAGTTCTTATTAAGTATCTTATAATTACAAAAAAATACAAGTATGTTTTATCTTAAATAGTGATTTAATAAGTACACACATGCTCAAAAAACCGTATCGTGAGGATGTCTTCTCAGCTTCTCTCATAGTCTTAATGAACCTTGCAACCTAGCACCACTGATTACAATTTGTCTAGGAATGTCTTTATGCCCATGTCTTTATTTATTGACTTTATCATTTTAAATCGCCAGATCTATTTTTATTAAAAAAATTAAAATTAAGTTCTTAAAATATTATTCCATCTGAAATGGAACAAAATGATGCTTTGTTATTGGGCGGTTTTGGGTGCAGCTGTCTTTTTCTGCATTTAGGGGTTCAGATTTTTTTGATTGCTTTTGTTTTGGCTGCCATTGTGTATATATTTTATAACCGTAATAATGCCCCCAACAGCAGCAATGGCGCCAAAAATGGCAACAGTTTTAAGTTCAATATTCCATGAAGACTTGGGGCCCTTTTATCACATGGAGTTTTTATAGCTGGCATTGAATCAACTTGTTCTGGCGTTGGCGGTTTTATGTTTTCCATGATGAGGTATATTCTGTAACATTAAATTTTTTTTTGTCTGTTCCACTCTGCTATTTTTTCCTGCTTCAACACGCCCAGGATTTTTACTGGTCTCCCCCTGATTCAGCGTTTCTGCTGATTTTCTGGCTTGGTTACTTTCTCCACCTGATTAAATTTGTTTTCTGGTTCTGCTGATTTTCCAGATCGTCATTTTAAAGGGGAAAACAAATCTATATGATTAAAAGTTATTAATCCCATGTTTAAAAGGCGAAAACAATTTTCCCAAATCTATAGTATAAATCACACCTAGAGACTCTAATGACTTTGTTAAAACTGGATCTTGCGTTAAATCATACGTAAGATCTTGTTCAGAATCAATGGGAGCAAATCTACTGACTAGTTTAGTGTAAAAAACTAAGAACCGTTTGCCCACACTTTTCACCATTCTAGACCCAGCTGCGCTTCATACCTTTTGGGATACTTTATAATGTCTTGCGGCGACATCTGTGAATTGTTCTATGCTAAATTTCAGTTCCGAGGAACTGTTTTGTTTCCCACATCCCGCCAAAGAATACAGCCTCTCCTTTTTTGGGGCATAATAGCTTGATCATCAACTTGGTCATTCTAAAGTTCGGGAAAGGGTTTAGGCTGCCCTGTAGCTGTGTAGATCATCGCTGTTCATGTTTTTTAATATTAATTAAATTTTTTTATTTTTAAATGAGACCGAAAAAAACTATTGCCAACCTTGTATACCATTCTGCCGTTATTGGAGGTCTAAGTGTAGATACTCAATGTTTGGTAAAGGCTTGTTAAGAATTAAACCAGCAGATTTTGGCAAACTAGACTTTGAGGATTCAGCAAAGCTGATTGCTATCATTGAAAGTTTCGGTTGCCACGAAAGTTTTTTCTAGTCAAGCAGGAATAATTCCAGACAGTATAATATGTAAATAAAAATACATTTATAAAAAATGGCCTCACTCGTAATGATGATAGGGGGGCGCTGTGGTAAATGCGCTTGTTTTAGCGGAAGTAATTTCGCATTTAGTAAACTGCGGGATGACGGCGAGAGAAAAAGACATAACAAAGCTATGGAGCAATAGCAGCTGCACAAGACGCTATGAAAAGCAGAGACTTTAGCAGTTGATTTTATTAATGACACACTGAAAAAACAGGGGCATGCCCGCTTACATATTTAAAGATGTTGATCAAGCCCAAAAAAAAATATTATCTAGTAACAGGCAAACCAATCCAGACATTGCCCCCACCAAAATTTTAATGACTTTTATCAACCATCAGAAAAAAAAAAGATGCAAGAAATCGGTTTATTGCCTTTGGTATGACTGTCGTGTATTTGGTGCGCATAATATGGCTGAATAAAAATGAACAAAATCTATTATTCGCCAAAGGATATTGGAAGGGATCACAGCAAAACAAAAGCTAAGCCAAGCGGCAGGAGTCAGTGAACAAACAGCGAAGGAATGGTTATTAAACAAGCAATTTGGCAAATTTATTTACCTGCCCCTAGACGAATACAGAGACCACACTTTGTCAATACAACTCCAAAAGACACCATCAAATGGATCTTCTATATTTACCCTCTGTACGATTAGACGAAAAAGATTTAAGTACGCACTCACAGTCATTGACATGGCTTCAAGATACAAAGATGCGGCGCCATTAACACAAAGATAGTGCTTTGCTGTTGCTGTTGCTATACAACTAATATACCGCGAGGCCCCTAACTTACCCTCGCATGATTCAAGTTGATGATGAAAGGAATTTTAAAGGCAAGTGAATCAATTATTGTTAATACACCAGGAGTTATTTTTAGAAGAGGCATTCCGGGAGTTCACAGATCACAGGCTTTAGTTGCAAACTTTACAACAAACAGATAGCCGAAAGACTTTTCTCCTACCAGTATCACAGAGATCTGATTGACATTCTCGCCAACAAGAATGGGTTAGAAGGACTGCCCTCAGTTTTGGCGCGCAATGAATAATGAAGAATTTTAAGGGTAACAACCAGTACAAGCGATCAAAAAGAAAAACAATAAATGCTGTTTGAAGGAGAGTCTTCCTCCGGCAAATAATTACATTTTGGGATTGAAAGGAAGGTACCTTTATTTACGGAGGGAAGCGAGGGACACTCGCATAGGGCAACGATCCAATTATGGCGTGTTGATCCATATGAATAAAAAGAATGTAAAATGAATCCGCCGTGTTTTATCTACGAGAACCTGACACACAAAAACACAGCTCCTCAAAGATCTTTTGTGAAAGAAGAACTGGCAGATAAATGCCGCAGGACACAGTTCCGCCTTTAATTAATTTACGTAAACAAATTTTGGTTGTAAAACTGGAAGGCCAGAAGGAAGCGCAGAACGAAACAAGAATAGTAAATGTGGAAGAGACCTTGAAAATTGATACGGGAATCATTTCAGGGCGTGTTAATGCTATTAAGGAACATTTTCGAGGATTAATCAATGCATGCTAAAATCATCCATCTCACTTACAACTCAAAAACCCCAAATTGGGAAAAGAATATCTTGAAATCAATACAAAAAAATTCGAACTCGTCAAGCAAACATGAGACAGATTTTAATTGCATTGATGAAGCTAAGATTGATCTGATAATAAACGTGATGAAAAATATAAAACCCCCGGTTTTTGCGGCCTCCAGTGCCGAATTGGCTATGAAAACTCCGGATTAACAAACACCCGTTTTGTGTTTGTTCTATCTAATGACTTCTTTGTTACAACTGTTGTGTTGATCTCATGTAGATTAGATCGCCAGTTTTACGTTGTCATGCTGTAAAGTCTTATTGCCAACAATGCTTCTTTGTAGTTGTCATGTGATATGTTTGACTGCACAACGCGCGGGATATTCCTTTAGCTTTCTAATGATTTCTCCTGCTCGAAATATGTACATTTTTTTAACCTTAGCCCCACGACTCCTAGATCACCTTTCCAGATAATTCATCCTTCATCTTTCCTAAAACCTTCTTGTAGTAATGGAAATGCAAAAGGAGAATCTTTAGGGTCGTCGGACGTGTCATACCATCACTCGCTCCTTTAGCTACTTCGGTTTCCATGTCTTTATAGATGTCTTCAGTAAGGATTTTCTATAACAAAACTATCTGTATCTGTGTAAAGTACTCTGACTCGGGATTACGAGGGCTTAAAGTAGTATAAAAGAACTCTAACATTAAAGCTTTGATAATTCTAAAAACAGTAAAACCCAATAAAACGGGTGTTGTCTAATTTGACGCTTCTTTTTTTTTCATCATTATACCAAAAAGCTGATCATGAAATCTTCTGAGTCCCTGATAATTAGGTTTTGAAGTCAGCTTAATTGCTTCGTTCTCTTTGGCGACTAATCTGACATCTTTGCGCTTGTGCGGATTCTCCATAGTCCTTCCAAAACAGCTGTTGTCATCAGGCTTGAAAAGTCTTTTTCTGAAGCATCTGTGGATTTGGTTCTGAGATCAGTGTTCTTCATGATGTATGGTTTCATGAAACTGTTCTTGAATCAAAAGCAATTATGCGATGAACTTGCTGTCAACTTCCAACCATGTCTTAAATAAAAATTGTAGAAGTCTGTTATGACAGACATAAAATGTGATTTTGCTCGAAGATTAGGCACAAGTTTAGGGGGTTCTCTTGGATTCCATCTTTAGGCTTTCTGCTGCTAATTGGATTAGTCAATATGCAGGTAATCGAGTTCATTAGGATATTCTAAAGTCAACTTCTAGACTGAAACACGCTGTTGATCCAGGGCGTTAAACTGCCCAACCACTTTAATGCCTTTTGCAAATATTATTTTAGGATCTGCGCTGGTACATTTAAACGTTGCGTAATGGAAGCGATGGCCATTGGCCCAACCATACAGATGTTTGCCATCTAAATACATGAGCTAGTTAGACCTTTTACTAGGTCGTAGTCGTCCAAGTATATGTTGTTTGCGTTACAGTAATGATGCGATGCATACTATTCCTCACGCAATCCGTTTTCAATCATCTGAAGCATTGGTAATCTGACATAAATCAATTTGTACTCCAGTAAACTTTAAGAAAGCATCCCAGCTCATCCCGGGCGCAGAACTGTACTGCGCGGACTCCAGGCTAAATGTTTCATGCAGGTCATCTGTAATTTCAAAGACGCCGCCAACAAACATACATCTCACTTAAATAAGAATCATGATAGTCCCCATGTTTTACAAATCTAACTTTTGCCAAGCATCTTGAGCATGCTGGTAATCGGAGTCGCTGATGCCTTTCCTCTAAGACTAGAAAAGAAAACGCGCCTTTAGCGGAAATGTATCTTCGTCAAACCTTACCCAACTGTTCATGTATTCATAAGGGTAAACCCCTTTCTATCGAGAGTTGGGTCAAAATATTCTTCTGATATTTGGCAGACTTTAAGGACATAGCTAGTGACTCTAATGATCCCACATGTGTTTGCATAGAGTCATAAAAAGACATGTTATATAGATTAAAGCACATGTACTTTTTCTGATGATGTGCAATGCATGCTACCCTGAAGGCGTTGGTACTGCTTGCAATATAGATGAGGAGTCGTAAACCTCGCCAAGCTATGAAAGAAGATGGGCAGCTTCCATGTCTTTGGTTTCAAACTTTAGTTGAAGATTGCATTTGTTTATGCGGCCGCTCTCTGAAACTCTTCCACTAATGTGATCATGGTCTCTACTGTTGGATTCCTGCGTCTGTGAGAGGCCTAAACCCCAAATCCAAACAGTGAGTGGCTGAGGCATACTGTTGTCGGTCTTCAGACGTCATCATGGATTTCTAGAATAAATTCTGATTATAGAACAATTCATTACGCACTTGCTGCATTGCGCTGTAAAAATCTTCTAGCCGCATTGGGTCCTCTATTATTCTGGCGTTGAATAAAAGCCATCCGACCTAACCCATAATGAGGCAAATGCACAATTGATGATTACTCATTAAGACTGTTTTTAGAAGTTATTGTGGTGCTGCCCTTCATAAGGAAAAATAATCGATCGAAGGTCGGCGTAAACTACGTCTGATTGTTTGCAGCCGTTTTCAGTTCTTAACACCTAACTTTAGCTCTGGCGGGGGCGTAGTTAGTTCTGTCTTACAGTCTACAGAACTTTTACAATGTTTTATATGTCAAGCGCGCTTGAGCGGTTGGAATTCTTGTTAAACATTTTCAACAGAATCTTGTTTATGTTTCATGCTTTGAAGTATGCGCTAATAATCTGCTCATTGTGCTTATACAATGTGCTAATGGGGCAGCCTGCTGGCGAAAAACATGGAGTAAGTCCACATGACTTCTTGGCTGGTTCGCCTATTGTGGGACTGTTCTTGGACACTTTAAATGGCACCAAAATTAGTTTTCCTCATCCCATGTCGTAGATATTGGGACCGTGATTGGTTTGTTTTGTTCTATCAAATGATCAATTGGGTCTACACTAACAGGAAAGGCATATTCCCATTGAAGTTAGATCTTTGGCGTATTTGCCGATCGTTAGTCACTCTCTCTGCGGTGTTCGCGGACATGATGCAGCCTTGCAAGGAAGACACACATGAACCATATGTGGTCTGAATTTATTCTGTTTAAAACTGCTCTCTTAAAATAACTCCCGAGGTAGCGGAATGTAAGCCTTGGCTTACAATCGGGGCATACTTAGCCTGTTTTAATCTAATCTCTAAGACTTCGCCTTGACCAACCAGAGGCTCTCATTTTAGCTTCTTCAGCGGCAGCGGTTCAAACTGTGTACGCAGTTAGCCTGCCCACCGGGTGTTTACGTGTTATGAGAAAGAATAGTCTGTTGTGTGTCGAGACACAGGACTTCATGATTTTCTTCATTTATTGAACATAGTCGATTAAACAGCTAACATTATTTTAACTGGCGGTCTATTGTTAGTTTGCTGGAACTGAGAAAAAGCATGAGCAAACACTTGCCCGCACGTTTTCTGGATTAATAACTTCTAAATCATATCATTCAGTGCTCTTGACAACGTTTTCTCGTGCTTCCTTCAAACAATTCATCTGGGACTTAATATATCTTAGCCATGCTGTCTTTCTTTTCTAAGCCAAAAACAAAATTTTATTTATTTTTTAAAATATTAAAAAAAATTACAAACGGCTTAATCAGAATCAATATCAACGGTCTTTTTGTGCTTGGACTCATAAACTAAGTATAAACACCTTTTGGGTTGTTACTGTGAGCTGTTTAGAACAGAAGTTTATGGTTCGTTACTTTTTTTTCTTTAAGCAGTCCTTTTTTATTGCTCGGGGTCTGGCTGTTGAGAAAAACTTGCCCTCGCCTTTCTTTGAAGATCAAATTATTGTCTTTTGTAGTCATCAAAATCGGCCTGTAAACGATTAAATTCTTATCCGTGATGTTTGAGTCAGCTAGCGCTTTATTTTTATCAGTTGATGGAATAAGTTTAGCTGTTATTAGTTGAACCATAGCTGTGTGCTTTTGGAGTTTAGTTTTTATTTTTTTGCTGGCGGCACCTACAGCTAATGAACACAGGCAAGAGCTAAAGACAACCTCCTAGAGGTAAAGCTGGCCGGTGCACCTACGCCATGTTGCTAAGAGACCAACACTCGTTCCTGCTGATCGAGCACTTATAGACGATGCCTCCAGTATTAACATCGGTACAGCATTAAAGACAGCAGAATACCTTCGTTTGGTTTTGCTGTATTAGAGGTCCTGCTCTAGTTTTTTGTTGCATTTGTGTAATGGTGTGTTAATCTGAAGAGTTTTTATGTAAGGCGCTTTCTACTATCCTTCATTTGCGGCGCTGTAGGCAATTTGGAAAACCTGAACAGACTGCTTTTTATAAAATGAAAAAATAAATTTAGTATACTACATCTTTAAATCTGTTAGCTTCAATATTTAGCTGGGCATCATTATAATAAAAAAACAAATGTAATTAAGCGGTTTTAACAGCCTCTTTTTCTTTATCAATTTGAATGTTTATTTTATGTCTCTAACATCTCTCCCACTTCATGCAACTGATTATCCTCTGTTGACCTTAGGTCAATCCATAAAACCGTATTTTGATGTTAAAATAATCTCAAGCTAACACTGTGAAGGTGTAGATCTTAGACGCAAGGTCTGCTGTTGGAACTTCTACCCCTCCCACCCCAAAACAATTTTTCTTATTTCGCCCAAAATGATGATTAAGCCGCGTCCGTAGCATAGATTTGGTTAGGACTACCATCAATCTAACATTGTACTTTCGTTATTGTGGATTAAAAAACTTTTCACTTGCTCTTGCGAATGGTTCTATCATCTTCGCCACAGCAATAAAATACCTTAAGCGATTTTACAGCGGGGACACTAAGATTAAAATTCCATATAGCGTCTGCCTGCTTTTTATGATATGTTGATTGATGGCGCACTGCTTCGTAATATATTACTAATGACTCATATTGGTGCCCAATCAGCCTTGCTAATATTAGAGTTGCTATCAACACAAACTTAACGAAGAAGTCAGAAATACAGAGATAGGAAAACACCGATCAGGACTCACTTGACTCCTCACCGGTTTTTGGGCGAATAAGTGGCTAAAAGCCGCCTATTATGTCTCTGACAAGTACCAAAAATAAGCCTACAAACAAACATACTGTTGCAGGGTTATCCGATTTAATACTAAGGTTTTCAGAGAGTAGCGTAGGAGATATAGCCAAAACTGGAACACGCCCCCCATAGAGCTAACGTAGGGAAAAGCGGCCGTGACGGAAACGCGCCCAGGTACGCTTTAATTGCTAGTGAGGCCTACTAAGGACTCTGCACTATCCGATTATTACCGCGTGACTGGGATGGCGATTTTGAACCAACGCAGTCTTATTAAATTAGTGCCAGGGCTACAACGCAGCTCATGCTCGGCATTTTCATTGCTGGTTGAGTTGGTGAAGGGTATGTGTTTTCTGGGACTTAAAACTTTGGTTTTGGATGGGAAACTGTAGTGTGTGGGACATATTTTTGCTGTGTGCGTGTTAATATTTGATATTTTTGAAAACCAATAATGGCGCACGCTACACCATATATATTGTAGCTAAATAAAAAATCCAATTTTTTTAAACATAAAAAATAGCAAAACCCCCTCCCTGAAGGCCTGGCCGACTGTTGAATTTAATTTTTATTTGCAGGCGTCACTTTGTGTCGACATTGCCTTCAGGTGGGGGAAACCCCAGGAGTTTATGTTTGCCCGGGGATTTTTTTGGGTGGTGGTGTGCTGGCCTCTGGGCTGGAATGGCTGGACCGGTCTCATTCTGGGGGGCCCCCCCCCGCGGGATGGGTTGAATTGACCCAAGACTCTGGTCTCACTCGAACTCGAAACTGTGTGACCAACTACTGAGGGAAGTTGCAGCCTGAACTCAGCAACTCCAAACTCCGAATGTGTGACGCCTGCGGTGGCCCACGACCACCAATAGCGAGTAGTTGAATTTCTTTTATTTAAGCTTACTTTTGGTGGGTGGTGCAATCACGCGTACAGGGAAGACCACTCATTACCACTTTTCGTGATGCAATCGATAAAGCTGCGTGCGCGACCTTAGACAGGTGGCCGTTGTGTGCGGCGCAAAATGTGGTGTGTTCTGATTTCGCAGGCTGTGCGCGTAGTATGTGTGTGTGTGTGTAAGTGTGTGCGTGGTGTGGTGTGTGTTGGGCATGCGCGCGGCGAAGTGTGTGTGTGTGTTGAGCACGCGTTTACGTATGTGTGTTGAGTGTGTTGCAAGCAACGGCCAAGGCCTAACGCTCAACCTGCTACGTTTCGTGGCTGTTTGATCTGCTTCAGGCTCTGTAAAAACACCAACACGGTAAAATCAGCCCGAAAGGTAATAAACTGATACACAACCACACACATACATACAGCGTTTCGTTCGCCGCTTGCCGTGTATATTTATGCTCCTGTCAAAAGACCGTTCATTCTCACCTGTCGTCTCTTTCTCTCTCTCTTTTTGTGTGTTTCTGGCTTTGGCTGGCCATAGTAAGTATGGATAGTGCGCAGTCCTATCACATGATCCGCCCGGGCCGCCGTACTGTTACATGGGCGGCTTGTTGTGTGTGTGTGTGTGTTTGTGTGTGTGTGTGTTGTGTGTGCGTGTGTTCTGTTTAGCGAGGTGTGCGGTAATGTATATGGGTGAGCGTGTGTGTGTTGTTCTTTGATATAACGTCTTTTCCGCTTTAAAGTGATTATTAGACAGTGTAACGCGCGTGTGTATGGGTGTGTGATGAACACTGTCACCCAGCGCGGACAAAAACACAGGGCTTACACTATGAGACGCAGCCAAGTCATAATAGGCCACTGAAAGTAACTCGTTCTAACATCCCAAGACTAGTTCAGCGCTTAATTCTTGGACCTTTTATGGAAGTGTATTTCTGTTACCACTTTTGAACGACTAGGGTGGTAAAGCGTTAATTAAGTAACTTTAGTTTATTAATTAAGTACTTCTAGTGAGAGATTTTAATTAAGCCACCCCCAAAGTTCTTAACCAGTACTTCCAGTTTTTAATTAAGTCACTCTAAATTTTAATTAAGTCTCCTTAAGGAACTTAATTAAGTTTAATAAAGTTACTTCAAGTTCTTAATAAGTTCTTGTTAATTCTTTGATCAAGTTTTGAAAGTTCTTGATTAAGTCATCCTTTACGTACAACCAAGTTCTTATTAAGTTATCTTATAATTATCAAAAAAAAATAAAGCTATGTTTTTATCTTCACTCGTAGATGTCTAATTATAGTACACACACGCTCAAAAAAAAAGTGTCATTGTTGAGAATGTCTTTGCTCATCGTTCTTGCATAGATCTTAATGAAGCTCTTACATCCGAAGCACGCATGATTACACTTCGGGTCTATGGAAATGTTTTATAGACTCCATGTCTTTATTTTTGACACCATCTTTTTATAATACGCCATGATCTATTTTTATAAAAAATTTTAAAATTAAGTTCTTAAAATATTATGGCATTATAAATGATCAAAATGATGCTTTTGTTATTGGCGGTTTTTGGCGTGCTGGTGTTTTTCTGCATATAGTGGCTCAGATTTTTTGATGCATTTGTTTCTGTTGCCATCGGTTATAATTTTATACGCAATAATGCCCCAAACCGCAGCAATGGGCCAAAAAGGCAACAGTTTTAAGTTCAATATTCCATGAAGACTTTGGGGCCCTTGTATCACATGGAGTTTTTATAGCAGGCATGAATCACTTGTTCTGGCGTTGGCGGTGTTTGTTTTCATGATGCGTCATATTCTGTACCATTAATTTTTTTTGTCTGTTCCACTCTGCTATTTTTTTTCCTGCTTCAACACGCCCAGGATTTTTAATTCGGTTCCACCTGGTTCAGTTTTTTCTGCTTGAGTTTCTGGCTGGTTACTTTCACCACCTGATTCAGTGTTTCTGGTTTGATGATTTTCCAGCCGTTCATTATGAAGGGATATAAAATCTATATGATTAAAGTTATTAATCCCATGATTAATGACGATAACATGTTCCAAAAATCTGTAGTATAGATACATCCTAGAGACTCTAATGACTTTTTTAAAACTGGATTTGCGATAAATCAAAGTAAGCTTTGTTCAGAATCATGGGAGCAATCTACTGCCTAGTTTAGTGACAACCATAAAGAAACCGTTTGCCCGAGCTTTTTACCATTCTGACCCAACTGCGCTTCATATGTAATGATACTTTATAATGTCTTGCGGCGACTTCTGTTGAACTCTGTTCTATGCTGAATTCAGGTCCGAGGAAACGGTTTTGTTTTCCCCCATGCTGCCAAAGAATACAGCCTTTCCTTTTTGGCATAATAGCTTGGTCATTAACTTGGTCATTCATACGTACAGGAAGGTTTAGGCTGCTTGTAGCTGAAGTAGATCATCACAGTTCTGTTTTTTATTAAATTATAATTATTTTATTTTTAAAAAAATGAGCACGAAAAAAACTGTTACCACTTGTATACCATTCTGCTGTTATTGGAGACTACGTGTAGATATCAATGCTTGGTAAAAGCTTGTTAAGAATTAAACAGCAGATCTTGGCAAACTAGACTTGAGGATCAGCAAAGGCTAATTGCTCTCATTGCAGCTTCGGTTGCCACGAACGATTTTTAGTCAAGCAGGAATATATTCCAGACAAACTAAAAATGTTAAGAAAAAAAATACAATTCTAAAAAATGGTTCATCGGCAATAATGATAGGCGGCGCTGTGGTGAATGCGTCTGCTTTTAGCGGCCATTATTTTGGATTTATTAAACTGCGGGATGACCAGCCGAGAGAAAAGCATAACAAAGCTATGGAGCAAATAGAGCTGGCACCAGACGGCTATGAAAGGCCGGAGGACTTGAGCAGTTAGATTTTATTAATGGACCCCTGAAAGAACAGGGGCATGCAGCTTAACATTTAAAAAATGTTGACAAGCAATAAAAGAAATATTATCTCAGTAACAGGCAAACCAGTCCAGACATTGCCCCCCAAAATTCAAGTGACTATTTTAACCATCAGAAAACAAACGATGCAAGAAAATCGGTTTATTGTCGTTGGTATGGCGTCGTGTAATTTGTTGCACATAATATTGGCTGAATAAAAATGAACAAAATCTATTATTCGCCCAAAGGAATATTGGAAGGGTATCCACAGCAATTACAACAGCTAAGCCATGCGGCAGGAGTCAGTGGAACAAACAGGCCAAGGAATGGTTATCCTAAAACAAGCGATTGCAATTTATTTACCTGCGCTAGACGAATACAGAGACCGCACTTTGTGAACGCAACTCCAAAACGACACCATCAAATGATCTTCTATATTACCCTCTGATAGATTAGGACGAAAAGATTTAAGTACGCACTCACAGTCATTGATATAATTCAAGCTTATAAAGATGCGGAACCATTAACAACAAGAGTGCTTCTGAGTTTGCTGTGCCATACAACTGATATATCAACGAGGCCACTAACTTATCCTCGCATGATTCAAGTCGCTGAAGAAAGAATTTAAAGTGCAAGTGAATCAATTATTGTTTAAAACATAGAGTTACCATTAAAGAGGCATTCCGGGAGTTCCACAGATCACAGGCTTTAGTTGAAAACTTAAACAACAGTTAGCTGAAGACTTTTCTCTCCAGTATCACAGAAGCTTATTGACAATTTCTCGCAACCAGAATGGGTTAGAAGGACTGCCCTCAGTTTTGCGCGCTATGAATAATGAAGAATTTAAGGGCTAAAACCTTACAAGGCAATCAAACGAAAAAACAATAAAAGATTGCTGGAA
Organism: Conus ventricosus; assembly: GCA_018398815.1. Lineage (NCBI taxonomy): Eukaryota > Metazoa > Mollusca > Gastropoda > Neogastropoda > Conidae > Conus > Conus ventricosus. The sequence goes on along the minus strand of JAFLJL010002300.1, from coordinate 38,104 downwards.
GACTCCAGTACACCCAGCAAACTATTACCGTTTGTTTGAAAGTAAGGTACCTTTATATACCGGGAGAAGCGGAGGGGACACTCGCATCGGGCAACGATCCAGTTTGGAGTGTTGACCCATATGAAATAAAAAGGAATTGTAAAATTGAATCCGCCGTGTATTATTTTCTACGAGAAACTGACCACAACAAAACAACCGCTCCACAAAGATCTTTGTGACAGAAGAACTGCAGATAATCCCACAGCAAGTTCCGCTTTCGTTAATTTACGTAAATATATTTGAGTTTAAAATGGAAACTCGAAGGAAGCGCAGAACGAAACAGACTGGTAAAGGAAGAGGACCTTGAAAATGATACGGGAATCATTTCATTGCGTGTAATGCTATTAAGGAACATTTTCGGGGATTAATCAATGCATGCACAATCATCCAGGATCACCTACATCAAACCCAAAATTGGGAAAAAGAATATCTTGAAATAATAAAAAAAATTCGAAATCGTCAAGCAAACATGAGAAAGATTTAAGGAATTGGATGAAGCTATGATTGATCTTATAATAAAAAGTGATGAAAACTATAAAACCCCTGTTAATGCGGTCCTCCAGTGCCGATTGCATATGAAAACTCCGATTAAAAAACACCCGTTTTGTGTTTGTTCTATCAAATGACTTCTGTGTTACACACAGTTGTGTTGAATCCATGTAGATTAGTCGCAGTTTTACGTTGTCATGATGACAAGTTTATTGGCAAACATATCGCTTCTTTGTAGTTGTCATGTGCTATGTTTGGACTGCCACAACACTGCGAGTTATTCCTTTGCTTTCTTAAATATTTTCTCCTGGCTCGAAATACTGTAATTTTTGACCTATAAGCCCACATACTCCTTGATCACTTTCGATAATTCATCCTTTCATCTTACCTAAAACCTTCTTGTGAGTAATTGCATTTAAAAGGGCGAGTTCTTTAGGATAAATCGGATGTAATCATACATCTGCATGCCCTTTAGCCACTTCCATTTCCATGTCTTTATAGAAGTCTTCCGTAGGGATATCTATAACAAAACTATCTGTATCTGTGTTAAAGCACTCTGGACTCAGGATACGAGGGCTTACAGTAGTCTAAAGAAACTCTAAACATCAAAAGCTTTGATAATTCTAAAACAGTAAACCCAATAAAAACGGGCTTGTCCAATTTGACTTTCTTTTTTTTCATTCATTATGCCAAAAAGGTGATCATTGAATCTTTGAAGTCCTGATAATTAGGTTTGAAGTCAGCTTATTGCTTCGTTCTCTCTGGTGACTAATCTGGACATCTTTGCGCTTGTGCGGATTCGCCCATAGTCTTTCCCAAAACAAGCTGTTGTTCATCAGCTTTAAAAAAGTTTTTTCTGAAGCATCGTGGATTGGTTCTGAGATCAGCTGTTCTTCATGATGTATGGTTATGAACATGTTCTTGTTCAAAAGCAATTATCGATGAACAGCTGTCAACTTCAAACCATGTCTTAAATAAAATTGTAGAAGTCTGTAATGACAGATAATTTTTTTTGCCTCGAAGGATTAGGCACAAGTTAGGCGGCTCTTTGGATCCTCTTTAGACTTTCTGCTGTAATGGATAGTCATTATCGCAGGTCATGGAGTTCATGAGGATATTCTAAGTCAACTTATAGAATGAAACCACCGCTGCTGATCAGGCGTTAAACTGTTCAACACTTTAATGCTTTTTGAATAATATTTGAACCTAGATGTACATTTTAAGTTGCGTATGGAAGTGATTGCTCCATTGCCCATCCATTACAGATTGTTTGCAGCTAAATTACATGAGATAGTTAGACCTTTCACTTGGATCAAATTCATCTAGGTATTTGGTTGTTTGCTTTACAGTATGATGCGACGCCATACTAAATCCTCCCCGCAATCCGTTTCTTCATCATCTGAATCATTGGCAGGTTCAGACAATAAATCATCTGTACTCAGTAAACTTTAAGAAGCGTTCCAGCTCATCCCGGGCGCGAAATGTAATGCGCGGGATCCAACTATAATGTTTCATGCAGGTCTTTCTATTAATTTTCAAAGACGTTGCCAACCCAAACTGTATCAGCCATCAAGTAGGAGTCCATGATAGTCTCCATCGTTTTTACATCTAACTTTTGCCAAGATCTTGAGCATGCGGTAATCGGAGTCGTGAGTCCTTTCCTCTAAGACTAGAAAGAACGCGCTATTTAGGCGGAGTGTATCTACGTCAAAACCTTCCCAACTGTTCATGTAATATAAGGGTAAACGCCCTTTCTACAAGAGTGAGTCAAATATGTTTTCCGTTATTGGGCCGGGACTTTAAGGACATAGCAGTGCCTCTAATGAGCCCATCATGTGTTGCATAGAGGCGTAGAAAGACATGTTATTTAAAGTGGAAAACATGTACTTTTCTGAATGACTGTGCAATGCCTGCTACCCTGAAGGCGCTGGTTACTGCTTGCAATATAAGATGAGAGTCGTAAACCTCGCAAGTTATGAAAGAAGATGGGCAGCTTCCATGTCTTTGGTTTCAAACTTAGTTGAAGATGCATTGTATGCGCGCTCCTCTAACTTCCACTAATGTTGATCATGGTCTCTTACTGTGGGGTTTTACACTCTTGGGCGTAGCCTAAAACCGCAATCCAACAATGCTTGGCTGAGTCATATGGTTGTTGGTTTTAGGAGTCATTATGATTTCAGATAAACATTCAGATTATATAGAAACAGTCATTACGCACTTGCTGCATGCGTTTAAGATGTTTCTGCAGCATTGGTCCATCTATATAATTCTGGTGCTGAATGAGCGCCATCCGACCAGAACAATAATGAAGGCAAATGAAACCAAATCTGATGATTACTCATTAAGACTGTTTTTCGAAGTTTTTGTGGCGCTGGCCCTCATAAGAACAATAAGCGACTCAAAAGTTGCGTAAAACTAGTATGGAGAAATTTGCATCCGTTACCAGTCTTAAAACCAACATTATTGCCTTTGGGGGCGTAATAGTTCTGTAATACAGTCAACTGGGGCGATACAATGTTTCTTATGTTCGCTTGCGGTTGAACAGATGGCATTTTGTTTAACATTTTCTGCAAAAAATTCTTGTTGTGCCCTAATTTTGAAAGTCTTGGCCAATAAATCTACTCCATTGTGCGTATCAATGGTACTGCGGCAGCCCTCTGGTGAAAGCATCAGCAGTAAGTCAACATGGCTTTTGTCTGGATTACCTATTGTTGGGGCTGTTCTTGGACACTTTCATCCGGCCACTCTGTTTCTCATCCCATGTGTAGACATTAACAGTTATGGCGTTTGTTTTGTTCTTCAAAACAGATCAATGGAATCACGCTAACGGGAAAGGGATATTCCCTAAAGTTAGATCATTGTGTAAGGGCGTAGTTAGACATCTCTTGCGTTTTGCGGGCGTAATGCAGCCTGGCAAGAACACACACATAAAACATTGTTGTCAGTATTCTTTATGTTTAGAACTGCTTTTTTGGCGGACTATGCTGGAGGTTGTGGAATGTGCGGACTTGCCAACATCGGTGCATACTTAGACTGTTTTAATCTGATCTCTAGGACTTCGCCCCTCTGACACCAGAGCCTCTCATGTTGGCTTCTTCAGCCAGCAGCGTCAAACTTGTGCAAGCAGTTCGTCTGCCCAACAGGCGTTAGAGTCATTGAGGAAAGAATAGTCTGCTGTTTAGTTGAGGACCCAGACTTCTAGATTTTCTTCATTTATTGTTACATGGTCAATTAAAACAGCTAACATTATTTAAACTGGCGGTCTATTGTTAGTATACTTGGAACTTGAGAAAATAGCATGACCAACACTTGCCCGTACGCTTGCTGGATCAATGACTTCAAAATCATATCATTCAGTGCTCTTGACAAATTTTCTTGCATGCTTCAAAAAATTCGTCTTGTCCTTCATATATCTTAGCCATGTTGAGTCTCTTTTCTAACTCAAAAATAATTATTAAATTACACACAAAAACTTAATCCGAACCCATATCAACGGTCTTTTTGCGCTTGGATCATATAACTAAAGGTCTTACGCCCTTTGGCATTGTTATGTGAGCTGTTTGAAACAGAGTTTAATGTTTCGTTTACTTTTTTTAAGCATTCTTTTTTATCTGCTCGGCGTCTGGCTGTTGTAGAAAACTTGCCCTCCTTTCTTTGAAGATCAAACTTTTGTCTTTTGTAGTCATCAAATCCGGCCTGTAAACGATTAATTTCTTCAACGTGATGTTTTTGAGTCAGCTAGCGCTTTATTTATTGTCAGTTTGAACGAGCTTAGTTTAGCCGTTATTTGTTGAAACCTAGCTGTGTGCTTTTTGGAGTTTAGTTTTTATTTTTTGCTAGCAGCACTTTACCGCAAATGAACACAGACCGAGGCTAAAGGACAACCCGCCTAGAGGGTAAAGCTGCGGGTGCACCTATGCCTGTTGCTAAGAGGCTACACTCGTACCTGCTGATAGTGCGCTTATAGGTCGATGCTCCAGTATTAACATACTGTAAACAGCATTAAAGGCAGCAGAATACTCGTTTGGTTTTGCTGTATTTTGAAAGGTCCTTGCTCTAGTTTTGGTTGCATTTTGCGTAAGTTTGTTAATATGAAGGGCTTTTACTTCAGGGGTTTCTATAACAGCAGAAATTGCCTGCTATCTCTTCTCTTGGCGGGCTGTAGGCACATTTGGATAAACCTGAACAGACATGCTTTTTATAATGAAAAATAATTTAGTATCGTACCTCTTGTAATCTGCTACCTCCAATATTCAGCTGCGCATATATAATAAAACAATGTACATTAAGCGGTTTATCAGCTTCTTCTTCTTTTCATGTTGAAAGTTTTATTTACGTCACTTACTCTTCTCCCGCTTCCATACAACTCATTATCCTCTGTTGACCTTAGGTCAATCCATAAGCCGTCTTTTCGTTGTTAAATAATCATCAAGCTAACATTGTGAAGGATGTAAATCTTTAGACCACAAGGTCAACTGTTGGACTTCTACACCTCTACCGCCCCCAAACAGTTTTCTTATTTCGTCAAAATGACGATAAGGTCTAAGCCCGACTAGCGTAGATATGGTTGGGGACTACCGTCAATTGTACATTGCACTTTCGATATTTTAGGATTAAAAAACTTTTCCCTTGCTCTTTTGACGGTTCTTCATCTTCACACAGCAATAAAATCCTTTAAGCGATATTGATAAGACGCTAAAACTAAAATTCCATATAGTGTCTGCCTGCTTCTGGGGATCTGTGCATGAGGAATACTCTTTCGTAAAATCTTGCTAATTTGAACTTATTATAGTTCTCAATCAGCTCGCTAAATCAGGGGTGCTAACAAACGCAACTCTAACGAGATGTCAGAAATGCTGTACTTGGCATCGGGTGTCTGTTGATTTGTTAACAGTTTGTATTTCATTAAAAGTTAGGTCATATGCTATCTGTCTTTTAATGCTCCTTGAAAGTATGGGGCATGGTTTTAACAATCAAATCCTAAGGGTATGGAAAAGCGATTCCGTACGCAAAAATTTACAGCTAATATTTTTGCCGTCTTTATAATCTGCGGCACCTAATTCTATGTTTTAGCGTTCTTCATTTTCGATTCCTTGAACGCAAGATCAGCCCTTTCATTCCGGTTAGCATAGATCAGAATAGGTTAAAATATAGTCTGCAGTTGTGTAAAGAAAATATTTCTCGCCCCTCAATTTTTATAGAAATTTTCTAACGATTGCCCGCCCCAGATTCAGCACACTGTCCTGTTTGGGTCTGGGTTGTTGAGCGAGCGCTATTATTGAAAGTAAGTCGCGGCAGAGCTGCACAATCAAATCATTCCTCTCCTAGGTCTGGAAATTTGACAGTAGAATTTGATCTGCATCAATAGTAGATGGATTATTTGGAACAGTACATATTCCGTTTATTTCCTTTCACGCCAAGGGGTTCTTTTAGCTTTCTATACGGGCCAGAACGAGCCTATACTTGTGCATTTTTTTATAAAACAAAATAAAAAGTTATTATTGAAAAACATGGAGGAATTGAAGGCGCAAGAAAGGATTATGTGTTTTTGATCTGGAGACAACATGAGTGAAAATGATCCCTTTGACGCGTGGATCGCTCAGCGTTCAATGGCGGCGTGAAATTAACAGAAAGTACGGTCGGAGCCAATTTTACAAAAGTTTAGGTCAGAACCTCCCGACTTTATAGACCACATGATTTTGGAATTAGAAGATGGTCATTTGTTTGTTCTAAGAGCGATCAAGGAGAATCTGTTCGGCTTACAACTAAACCAGACCATCAAGTTTTTAGCAGAGTACAATTATACAAAGACTTAGGTGTAAAGATCAAATCGGCCTTGGTCTTGTTAGACCAAGATAGATAGGGATGCAGTAGCTAAACTTCAAAACCACTGCAAGAACTCAACAGATAACCAAATGCAAAACATGGAACTTAAGAATTGAATCATCAGCAGGTGAATTAATAAATGTAAATAGAAGTGCAGATCCAGTTTTTCAGAGGAAACAGCGTTCAGACTATTACACCGACTCACCGCTACCCATGCGAAAGAAATTAGAGGCCTTGATCATGCTTTGATAAGGGAATCAGAGTGCGAATTAACAAACATTTAGCAAAACTAGGGGAAACTAGATGAGCATATAAAAAGAGAAAAAGAAACAACTCTTTGAGGCTGATGACGCCAACTTAGGGCTGATATTAAAGAAAGAATAAGACAAAGACTAAAAAGGATCTTGAACAAGAAAAGAGCAGCAAAGGACTAGAAGTGACAACTACTAAAACCGGAGGACCAATACGAATCAAGGTGAACAGATAAGAGGACACTATCGAAAAACTTTTATATGAAGACACGACACTAGGCAGAACGAATACGGAAAACTGTTTAGAGACAAGGAGTCACATTAGCAAGAGTTTAATGCCTTAGGATTTGCAATAAGTACATTGGTGTTGGCTATTACAGGCGGCGGCTGGCCAAAGATCAGACCTCCACCGCCATCGCCTCCCGCCTTGATAACTCAAGGGTAAAAAAAACAGCTTGATCATCTTGCGAGTTTATTAAAAAAATTCAGCCGGTAAAGTTAAATCTTTACCGGGTATAAATAGGAGGTATTGTTATCTGGCTTTTGTCTATGCAAGCAAAGTAGTGGCTTTATGCACGAGCATTATGGGATTAGTTCTCTTAATAGTTTGGGTTAATTATTTAGTAAGATAAAGGACCAAGTAAATCCTAGGCCAGTTAATCCAAGAACAAGCGCTGTCTTTTCATATTTCATGGTCATGCGCAACAGAGTCTGCGAGCTTTTGCTGAGTCTTCAATGACTTTGGTGGGTTTGGAGTTCTTCAGGTTAGATGACTTAATCTTGGGTGTTTGTTTCTGCTTTAAATATTATGGCTCAGAATTTATGTCGTTTTTCCAAACCTTCTGTTCCAGCTGCTATAAGAATTTCATTATTATTGTTATATTATTCCTAACTGGAGTCTAAGGTCAGAAGGCAACATGTATGAAACCCAGTGCCAACGCAAAGTTACTTTCGATTTGCGTATTGTAAAACATGTTGGTACCCTTTGGAATACTTGAAGGGGGCAATCAACTGTAGCATTAATGGAGTCCTCTAAATTTGTAAGTATTGTTTTGCGCGTCAAAGCCAGTAGAAGGATCAGTTATGCTTGATTTGCCTTGTGTCAACACCCCCCCCCTCCGGTGGAGGAGGTTCGAATAGGGGGTTGAATTTCAGTGAACAAGGGGACTAATCAGAAGGCAGTAAGTACGAATTGAGAGAGTCGTTTTATACGTCTATTCACTAGGCACTAGATAGGCCCTTATGAAGAGTTCTAGATTAAAATGCTGGTCCATGCTGTTTTATGCCTCTTGCCTGTAGGGGACCAGGGCTGTACAGTATTTGCATGAAACGAAAGTTTTGAAAGGAGGATCGCAGTCATGTTAAAATAATTCTGTTGCGTGCCCCGAAAAAATAAAAGGGTCGCCCTAGGCCATGATTATGATCCAACTTTTGTAATAAAGCCTGTCTTGATGTTATTTTGAATTGTTACAGTCTTTCAAAAGCCTTTCATGTCTATTGTTGTGAGGGATTAAATGGTTTTGTCAAGTTGGTAATGGTGTCGCAGTTTCAGTTCAAAATACGTTGAAGGTGTAATAGAAATGAAATCTGTACACTGACATCACCAAAGGATAATGGTGATTTAAATGATCAGCATACGACACTCCACACCCAGTTGATGCACAAAACACAGCAAAGTTAATGGGTTTGATACAACTTGATCGGATGACTAACCACGCTTTTTGATGTGGTCGTTTCAATAGGGGATAAATATCTGCCTTAATGGGAAAGAGTACTCACCTTTTTATTGAAAAGAGGCAGCCTGTGGTACAGCAATGTAAGGAGTATCAGTTGCTATTTTTTAAGGATTGTAGTGCGGCCCAACGAATATTTTTCATCAGTATATTTGAATGCATCCATTTTATTTCGTTCAAAAAATGTTTGTAACAATAACAACCCAGACGTCCTTCGTTTTTGAACATGCTCATTAGCATAACGAATGCGGTGGCCCCCAAAATGGTTGCGCTCCCTGAATTATTCTACAAAGTCGTATGGTTTCTATAAGCGAAGCCAGGAGAATAATAAGGTCTAAAAGTTGACAAAAAACCAGAGGAACAAACAGTTAGCGAGTTAACAATACCTGATGGTTATTACGGGTTTTGCTCACTCAAAGAAGCAATGAGTAACTTTGGACATTACTCTCAATTAACAATGCAAATCTAAAAACAATGTTAACATTCAAGCCTGAAGAGAAGGAGGTTACATTTTGATAAAGAGCTAGCTAAAATTGGTTCGGCTTTACGGCTAACAATTATAGATTTAGAGTTACACCGACCAAAACAACTTATGAGGGGGGGAAAAAGTCCGCTCGATCTTGCATTACATTCATTACTCTATGTTCATTTGGTTTAGATGAGTAAGCATGATGAAAATTATATGATGGAAGGCCCTCAACAGTTTTAGGAGTCTTCATCAGGGAAGCTGCATATTGCGGATTATGAAATTATACAATCCCTAATTTTACTGTTTAAAAGATTAGTTTGCGGGAGGGTTGGATCATTGTATATAAGGATCCAAAGACAAAACGGGAAAGTCGTAAATGTGATAACCTGCACATTGTTTTGGAAATAAAATAATGCGTTACTAAAAAAACCCCCAATGTCGCGTGGGGCCAGAAGAACCAGGAGTTACAATTAGCGCCTGTAAGGTGTATAACTTTAGAATTAACAAGACCTTGCGACGTTGCGGACTTTGAACAGAATGGTGAAATGCGTTGTATGGTTTTGAGTACACTAAAGGATGGTGATTATAAACGCAAAAGGTGGCGACACAAAAAGTTTCCTAAACTAGAACAAGATGCGCAATCTAGAGCAAAATAATGTTTGTTCAGTTTGGAATATAAATAGTTCGAAACCTGACCTCAAAATGGCACTTCGAACCATATTTAGAATGGGACATAAAAATTTGAATTAATAAGCCCATTTAAATATTTCTCCGTCAAAAAGTTCAGAAAAGCATTAACTCTGGCCCTTTACATGTAAGTCTTATGCAGATGAAAATAGTCGGAAAGAATTGAAATAACGCCGTATGGAAAAAAACAGTACATCCTCCACAGAAAAGAAACAGTTGTAAAGATGCATCTACAAAATTACAGTTCATGCCGCAAATGAAATAGAGGACACGTTCACAATATTATTTGAAATTTCTGTCTTAAAGATAAGGAGAGGGGTGGGGTTGTGGGGCGTTAGAGGACGTCCTTTTTAGAATTCTATTAGCTGGCAAAACTTAGGGTTGACAGTCTTAAATTACTGTTGTCATTCTTCACCAATGGTGAGGATATAAGGTCATAACAACAAGCAACAAAATCAATATTAGTTCTAAATCGAAAACAATCTTACAGCACTGAATTGGATTAATCTTAATTTAGGCCTTATAGGATTTTATTATACTGAACAAAGTTTTTGACAGAGAGCATGATAAAAACAATAAACTGATTAGATTAATTCTAGTATAAAACTATGGAGCAGTTAACTTTATGACAAAAAACCCCTCAATGTTCATTGATTTGTGACAGACTGGTTGTGGAAAAACAAAATTTTGTCTCGACTATTTCAAAAGTATATCGTAATACTTTTAATCAATTGTGGTTTTCTGTCCAACACTTACAACTGGACCAAAGGAAATCATATAATAGAAGGTTTATATGGACTGGATGATAACATATTTTTAGTTAATCCTAGCAATAAACTGAGTGCGAGTTTAGAACAGTTTTTTAGATGTTTGAGGGCACGCAGACACTATTTATATAGATGATGCTCGGCAGAAAGCGACAAGTTAAAAAGAGTAAACACTTGCAAACTAGCTTTCAGTGGAAGGCATGTGGGATTAAGTGTGTGGATTTTGATGCCAAAAAATATAACTCAGTTTTAAAAGACTTAGAGACCGATAAGATGTAGTTTCTCTTATCAATGAAAGACAGAGATATAAGAAGATGTTTGCGGAAAAATGATGTTATTGAAAATGACCAGGAAAAAACACAGGATTAAGCAAAAACTGAAATCTGAAAAGTTTAGTAAATTCGTATGAAAGATAACTGCCCACAGTATGTTTGTTAGGCTAATGACGCGTGGGTGACGTTACGTATACAGGTAAAACACTTCGCTAAGCTCGACCATCAGAGAGACTGCGCGCCCAACCTCCCCTAAAGACATACTAGTCTACTTGCGATGACTTACGCGCACTACATCCCCCCTCTTAGACCCAAACAACGTGCGTGGAGCGCAGAAGCTCGAGCCTCATCGATCCGGTGTTTATTTTTTCCTGTTTCTCTAATGCTGTACTTTGTTCGGTGTTGATGATTGAAAAAACGTTCTGTAGTCATTAAAAAAGTTTGTTCGTATGACAAAATCTGTCATTTAATATCCCTTGAAGGAATGGGGCATGCGCTTTTAACATCAAAATCCTAAGGAATGGAAAAGCGTTTCCATAGCATATAACTTACAGCTAAAGGACTTTTTGCTGCTTTTTATCACCTGAGGCGATGGTTCGGCGCCTATTCTAGTTTTAGTGCTTCTTCAATTCCAATCCTTGAAAGCAAGCTCTTCCCTTTCATGCGGTTAGCCATAGTCAGCATAGGTTAAAAACTATGTCTGCATTGTTTAAAGAAAATACTTCTTTCCCCTCAAGTGTTACAGAATTTCTAAACGATTGCCCGGCCCCGATTCTGAACAATGTTCTGGTTGGGTTGTGTTGGATCGAGTTCTAATTTGAAAGTTAAGCCGTGTGCAGAGCCCCGGCACAAATCAAATCATCCGCTCTAAGTCTGGAAAATCAGACAAGTAAGAATTTGATCTGCATCAATAGTAGAAGAGGAATATTTGGAAACAGTACTATTCGATTAATTCCCTCACGCCAAGGGGTTTCTTTCGCTTTCTAAGGGGTCAAGAATCGAGCATATGATTGTGGCATTTTATATAAAACAAAATCAAAAAAGTTAATTATTTAAAAAATGGCAGGCATGAGGATGAAGATTAGATGTTTTTTAGATTTTGGAGGACGACATGAGTGAAATGACTCCTTTGGTACAACATCGCTCGGGGCTCTTTTTGCGGCTTGATTAACAGAAAGTAAGGTCAGATCATTATACCAAAGTTTAGGTCAAGAACCTCCGAATTTATAGACTACTGATTTTGAAGTAAAAAATGACCATTTGTTTGTGAAAAAACGCTCAAGGAGTACTTGTTCAGTTCAACTAAAAAAGACCCAATCAAAGTTTTTATGGCCGTGGGTTCAATTTTCGAAATCGATCCTGCGAAAGCGTACAAATCGCCTTGCCTTGTTAGCAAAATTAAAGGGCGGAGGCAGTTTCTAAACTTCAAAACACACTGCAAGAACTCCCGACAGATAACCAAATGCAAAACATGGAACTTAAAGAATTAAATCATCAGCAGGTGAATTAATAAATGTAATAGATGCTGATCCAGTTTTTCAGGAAAGAAAACAGCGTTTTAAAGCTAGACACGACGTCAGCCGCTACCCATGCGAGAACTAACGGCCCTTGGATCATTGCTTTAAGAACCATCAGAGGCGAATTAACAAACAATTTAGCAAAACTAGGTGAACTAGATGGGAATATAAAAAGAGAAAAAAGAAAAACTGTTGAGGTGATGACGCAAACTTAGGGCCTGATATTAAAGAAAGCATAGCCCCACAGACTAAAAGATCTTGAACAAGAACGATCAGCAGACTTAGAAGTGACGACTACTAACACGGCCAATTACGAACTCAAGTGAATAGAATAAGAGAAACTATCGAAAAAAAAATTTTATATGATGACACGACACTAGCAGAACGAATTACGAACACTGTTCTAGAGAGCAAGGTGTCACTCATTAGCAAGCGTTATAACAGCCTTAGGATTGCAATAAGCACACGGTGTTGGCTATTACAGGCGGCGGCGGAGGTCAAAGTCCAGTGCCTCCGCGGCCATCGCCTCCATCTCCGCCTGATTTAATCATGGGTAAAAAAAACAGCTTGATCATCTTTGAAGTTTATATTAAAAAAAATTAAGCTGGTAAAGCCGTGAACGCCTTTACCAGGAATATTGGGGAGTATTGTTATCTGGCTTTTGTCTACTGCGGGCAAAGTAGTTGGTTTATGGCCGAGCACTTATGCGGACATTAGTTCTTGTAATAGTTGGGTTACTATTTTGTAAGATAAAGACCAAGTATTCCTATGCCTGTTTAATCCAAGAACAAGCGCTGTCTTTTCATATTCATGGTCATCGAGAACAGAGTGCCGCGAGCTTTGCTGAGTCTTCAATGGCCTTTGGGCTTTGGGCACGGGATTGGATGACTTATTCCTTGGGTGTTCTTTTCTGCTTGCAATATTACTGGCTCAGAATTTATGTCGTTTTGTCGACCTTCTGTTCATTTCCTGCACGAGAATTTATTGTTGTAGTTTATTATTGTTCCTACCTGGGTCTGAGGTCAGAAAGGGGTAGCATGTATAAACCTTGCCACAGCAAAGTCTACTTTTGATCTTGCGTATTGGTTAAACATCTTGGTACCTTTTTATACTTGAAGAGGTACAATCAACTGTAGAATTATGGCATCCTCTAAGTTTGCTAAGTATTTTTTTGTGCATCAAAAGCAGTAGAAGGATCAGTAATGCTCGGATCTTGCCTGTGCTTGTTGAACCTAGCAAACCACCAAACGTAAGTACGAATAGAGTCATTTATTCGTTTCTATTCTGGCTTTAGTTAGGCCCTTAGAAGTGTCTAGATTAAAAGTTGTCCCATGCTGTTTTGCTCTTGCTCTATGGACCCCGAGGTGTACAAGCTGTGCTGAGCGAAGAAGTGTAAGGAGGATTCCAGTCATGTTATATTTTTTTGCACGCCCAATAATACGGGGTGCTAAGCCATGATTGCGGTCCACCTTTGTCTTAAAGTCTGTCTTGATGTTAATTTGAATTCGTTCAGATTCTTCTCAAAAAAGCCTTCATGTCTATTCTGTTGCTAAATGGATTAAACGGTTTAGTCATTTGGTAATGGTGCTTGCAGTTCAGTCAATATACGTCTTGGAGGTGTAATAGAAATGACAATCTATACACTGACCTAACCAAAGGATTAGGATGATTTAAGTGATCAGCATACGACACCCCACACCCAGTTGATGCACAAAACACAGCAAAGTTTAACTGGTTCTGATAAAACTGCATCGGATGACTGAACCACACTTTTGGATGTAGTCTTTTTTAACAGGGGGGTTAAGATATCTGTTTAAAATGGAGTACTTACCTTTTTATGAAAGGTGTCAGTCTGGGTCACAGAAATGTCGAGGGTGTCAGTTGTTATATTTTTAAGTTTGTAGTGCGGCCCAACAGAATATTTTGCATCAGTATATTTGAATGCACTCATTTTTAATTTGTTTTAAAAAATGTTTGTAACAATAACAACTCAAGACTGCCCTTCGTTTTAGAACATGCTATTGATAACGAATGCGGAACCAAAACGGTTGCGCTCCATGAAATATTTACAAAGTCGTATGGTTTAATATAACTGAATCCAAGGAGAATAATAAGGTTCTAAAAGTTGACAAAACAGGGAGAGAACAGTAATATGCCGACTCTAGGCCACTTTCGCCCTTAACCAGTTTTCGGGCGAAAGTGACCTAGAATCAGCATATTACTGTTCTCTGACAAGTAAGACTTCAATAACCAAAAATAAAAGATTATTTACAAACAAACATACTGTGTAGGGTTATCCGTTTTCAATACTAATTTACTAAACTTTTCAGATTTCAGTTTTTGTTTAATCCTGTGTTTTTCCTGGTCATTTTCAATAACATCATTTTCACGCAAACATTCATCAAATGAGTCTTTGTTTTCATGGGGGAAATAAAATACGTTTTTTAAAACTTTTTCCTAAAGTCTTTTAAAACCGGTTAATTTTTTTGGCCCTTAAAATCCACCATTTTACCCCCAGCATGTCTTCCGCAAAAAGTATTTTTCGACAAAGTGTTTTCTTTTAACTATGTCCCCTTTCTGCCGAACAGAAACTAAAATAAATAGTGTCTGCTTTCCCTTTTTCAAACAGTCAAAAAAACTTTTTCTAAACACTCACCAGTTTTTTGCTGGGGAAATTAAAACTAAATATATGTATCATTTTTAAATTTTAAACCTTCTTTAAAGATAGGCTTTTTTTCCTTTTAATTTTGGGACGGGAAAACCAAAATATGATTAAAATTATAGCGAAAAACTGTTTGTAATAGGTTAGGAAGATTTTTTTTTTTTTCCAAAACCAGTCTGCCCACAAAATAAATGAGAAATGAGGATTTTTGTCAAAATTTTTAACTGTCCATATTTTTTTATAACGGGTTTTAAATCTAATCCATTAAATTATTTTTTACCCATATTTTTCTGAAAAAAACCTGTTCAGTTTAATAAAACCCCAAGCCCAAAATTTTGTAAGTTTAAATTTTTCCAAATTTTAAATTTTTTTCTGTAAATTGTTTCTTTTTAAAGCCCAACAGGGATTTTTTCCCTTTTTGTTATAACCTTAATATCCCACTTTGTGAAGAACGACGATGATAACTTTAAGGCTTTTAAACTTTAAAGTTTTGCCAGCTAATTTTAAATTTCCTTTTAAAAGGTCCCCCACACCCCCAAACAACCCCATCCCTCTCCCCCACTTTAAAGACAAAAATTTAAAATATTATTGTAAAAAGTGTCTAAAAATTTTTCGCTTGGAAAAAACCCTGAAATTTTTGTAAAAGTTTTCTTTAAAACTTTTTCTTTTTGTGGAGGATGTATTTGTTTTTCCCCTTTCGGTGTTTTTTAAATCTCTTTCGCTTTTTGTTCGCCCGGCCCATAAGATGACATTTAAAAAGGGGCCCCCCCGGGTTTTGAATGTTTTTCTGAAATTTTTTTTTGTGGGTTTTTAAAAAAATGTAAATGGGTTATGAATAAAAAATTTTTTTTTTCCCCATTCATTTTGGGTTTCCAATTCCCATTTGGGGTTTCAGGTTTTCGAACTTTTTTAAATTTTTCATACTGTGCCAGCATTTTTTGGGCTTCTACATTCCCGAGTTGGGTTTTGTTTGGGAAAACCCTTTTTTGTTGTCGCCAACCTCTTTGGTTTATAATCCCACCCTTTAGTGTACTCAAAACCATAAAAAGCGCCTATCTCACCATTCTTTTTTCAAAGCCCGCAACGTCTGCAAGGTCTTTTTTTTTAAAAATTTATACACCCCCACGGGCGTTTTAATGAAACTCCTGATTCTTCGGGACCCCACGCGACTTTTATTTTTTAGTACAACGAATTTTTTTATTTCCAAAACAATGTGCAGGTTATCCCCTTTCACGACTTTCCCTTTTTTGTCTGAAATTTTTTTATTTTAAAATGATCCGCCCCTCCCCAAACAATCTTTTAACCTGTAAAATTGGGGAATTTTAAAAATTTTCATAATCGAAAATTTTGCGCTTTCCTTGAGGGAAGACCCTTAAAAACAGTTGAGGGCCTTCCATCAAAATAATTTTCAATCAGGCTTAGCCATCCAAATAAACATAGAGTAATGAAGTAATGCAAGATCGAGCGGATTTTTCCCTTTTAAGTATTTTTGTTTGGTGTAACTCAAATCTAAAATTTGTCAGCTCCCAAAGCCTAACTTTTTGCTAGTCTTTATAAAAATAAAAACCTCCTTTTTCTTCAGGTTTAAATGAAAAACTTTGTTTTTAGATTTGCTTTGTTAATTTGGAAAAGAATGTCAAATTTTCTCTTTGCTTTTTTTTGGGGGAAAAACCCAAAAAATTAAACCATCAGGAAATGTTAACTGGCTAACTTTGGGCCCCTGTTTTGTAAAACCTTTTAAAACCTTTTATTATTCTCCTTGGCTTTGCTTTTTTAAAACCCAAAACAAACTTTGTAAAAAAATTCAGGGAAACGCCCCGGGTTTTGGCCCCGCAATTGTTATCAATTGCATTTTTCTAAAAACGAAGGGGTCGGGGCTTTTTTTGTTACAAAAAATTTTTAAAAACGAAAAAAAAAATGATGCATTCAAAATTTTTGAGGGCCAAAATATTCTTTTGGGGGCGCATTTAAAAACAAAAAAATTTTTAAAAAACTAAACCCCCCTCAAACATTTTCTGTGCCCCGGGACGGGAACCCTTTCATAAAAAGGTAATTACTCCATTAGCGATATTTTTAACCCCCCTGAAAAAAAAGGATTTACATCCCAAAAGTGGGGTTTCAGTAATCCGATGGTTTTATCAAAACCCATTAAAAACTTTGCTGTTTTTTTGTGCATCAACGGGGTGTGGGGTGTCGTAGGGCTGATCACAAAAATCATCCAAACCCTTTTGGTTAGGTCAGTGAATAGATTTAAAATTTCAATTACCCCTTTCCCGACGTATTTTAAATGAACTGAAAAGCCCCATTCCCAAAATTTCCCAAAACCGTTTAAAATCCTTTGCAACAGAAAAGACATAAGGTTTTGGAAAAAAATCGAAAGGGAATTCAATTTTTAACTTAAAGGGACAGCCCTTTAGACAAAATTTTGGGCCCCGCAAAAAGGTTTTGGCCCCCTTATTATTGGGGGAGGCGTGCACAAAAAATTTATAACTTTTGACGGGAATTTCCCCCCTTTACACACTTTTTTCCTTCAGGCCAGCTGTTCACCCGGGCCCAATAGGCAAGAGCATAAAAAAAGCATGGACAACATTTATCTTAGAAAATTTTAAAAGGGGCCCAAACTAAACAGGAAAAGAACGAATAAATGACTAATTCGTACTTTTTTTTGGTTTTTTGCTGGTTCAAAAAGACAGGCAAGAACGAGCATAACTGATCCTTTACGGCTTTGATGCACAAAAAACAATACTTAGCAAACTTAGGGAAAGGCCATTAATTCTACAGTTGATTTACCTTCAAGTAAAAAAAGGTCCCAAAGGTTTTTAAACAATCCCAAAGACCCAAAAATTTAGACTTTGCGTTGGCACTGGTTTATACATGCTACCTTCTGACCTAAACTCCAGGTGGGAAAAAATAATAAACTCAAAAATGAAATTCTCTTTTGCAGGAAATGAACAGAAGGTGGGGAAAAAACGAAAATAAATTCTGAGCCAGTAATTTTGAAGCAGTAAAAGAACACCCAAGAATAAGTCACCCAAACCCCCTTTGGCCCCAAACCCCAAAAGGCCATTGAAGACCCCGAAAAGCTCGGGGGACTTGTTTCGAGGGCCCTGAATATGAAAAGACGCGCTTGTTCTTGGTTTAAATGGAAATGGGGTTTTTTGGTCTTTATCTTACTAATTTAAACCCAACTTTTACAAGAACTAATGTCCATAAGTGCGGGGGCCAAAAAACCCCAACTATTTTTGCCCCGAGAAAAAAGCCACCCAAACAATACTCCCCAATATTCCGGTAAGCTTCACGGCTTTACCAGCTAATTTTTTTAATAAACTTGCAAAAATGATCAAGCTTTTTTTTTCCCCCATAAATTTTAAAAAGGGGGAAATTTTGGGGGCGAGGGCGGCGGGGGGCACTGGACTTTGCCCTTTCCCCCGCCGCCTGAAAACCCAAACCAGTTTTGCTTATTGCAAATCCAAAGGGGCCGTTTTTTATCGTTTTGCTAATGTGACCCCTTGGGGCTCTCTAAACAGTGTTTCGTATTTTTTTGTAGTGCCCGTGTCTTCATATAAAATTTTTTCGATATTTTCTTTTTTCTATTCATTTTGATTTTCGTAATTGGCCCCGGTTTTAGTCGTCACTTCTTTTTTGTTTGATCTTTCTTGTTCAAGATTTTTTAAAGTCTTTGGGCCTTTTCTTTCTTTATAATAGGCCTAATTTGGGCCGTCTCGGGCCTAAACGAGTTTTTTTTTTTTCTCTTTTTATATCCCCTCTATTTTTAAAATAGTTTTGCAAAATTTGTTTTTTAAAATTTGCCTCTGTTTGGTTTTTAAAAGGGCAGGGAAGGGGGGCCCCGTTAGTTCTCGAAGGGTTTGCGGTGAGTCGTTATATTTTTCCTTTTTAAAACGGCTGTTTCTTTCTTTTTAAACCCCGGGATTTTTTTTTGTTCCCTTTTTTCCATTTTTAAATTTCACCGCTGTTGTTTTAATTTTTAAATTCCCCCCCTTTTTTTTTGGAAACGGCCGGGATTTTGAGGTGGGGGGAGGATTTTTAATTGCCCCCTGGAAAATTTTGTTTCCCCTTTTTAAATTGGTAAAAAGGGCCCGGCGTTTTTAACCCCAAAGGGCTTTTTTTTAATTAAAAAGGGTCTAAAAAAAAAATTTGGGTTTTGGTTATTTTTTGTTTTTAAGCGAAAAAGGGGCCCGACTTTTTACCAAAGGGTCATTTTTTTATTTTAAAAATCATAATCTTTTTAAATTTCCGGGAGTTTTTAAAAAATTTTTTTAAAATTTGATTGACTTACTTTTTTGTTTTTAACCCCGAAAGAACCCCGGGGGGAAAATGGTTTACCAAAAACCCTTTTTACTATTGTTCCAAACAAAAACATTCATTTTTTCCCAAAATTTTAAGGGGGGTTTTGTTTTTCCCCTTTAAACTTTTTTTTTGTTTTATTAAAAAATGCCAAACCAATGGTTAAAAAATTTTCCCCTTAAAACGGGGGGGGAAGGGGGGGTGTGGGGGAACTGGGGGGGAATTGGGGGGGGTTAAAAAACCCCCTTATTTGGGGGGTTTGGAATTTAAAAAAATTTACGTAAGGGGGTATTTTGGGATTGGGGGGGAAGTTTGGGGGTTGGGGGAAAAGGTTTTTGGGGGGGGTTATTTTTAAAAAAAAAAAAAAAAAATAAAGTTTTTCGGCTGGGGCGGGGGGGGGATAAAACTTAAAAGTAAAAAAAAAAAAAGTTATTTTTTTAAAAAAAGAGACAAAATTTTTAACCTATTCTTTTAAGGGCCCCCCGCAAAAGAAAGGGAAGATCTTGCTTTTAAAGGGAAAATTGGAAATTAAAAAACCCCATTTAAACTTAAAAATAGGCCCCGAATCGCCCCCGGTGATAAAAGAACCCCAAAAAAAGTCTTTAGTTTAAAATTTTTAGGGTTTTGGGAAAAACGCTTTTCCTTTCCCTTTTTGGTTTATTTTTTTGGGTTAAAAAGCGCATGCCCCTTTCCTTAAAAGGGTATTAAAAAAACGGATTGTCATACGAAAAAATTTTAAAAGACAAAAAACTTGTTATAGTTTCTCAGACACCGAACCCAAAGTCCCGAAATTTCCTGAAATCCCCGTTGGGTTTTTTGTTGTTTTTAAGCAACTCTAATTTAGAAAGGGGTTTTGGGGAAACCAAATATGAAAATTAGAAAAAAATTACGAAGCAGTGCCCCCCAAAATTCAAAACCCTTTTAAAAGCAGGGCGGGCCCGCTATTTTAAATTTTAAACCCTTTGTGTCGCTTTTAAAATGCTTAAAGGTATTTTTTGCTGGGGCAAGATGAAGAACCTTTCGCAAGAGCAAGTAAAATTTTTTTTAACCCAAAAAATAACGAAAGTACAATGTTGGGATTAAAGGTTAGTCCAAAACCAAAAACAATGTAGCGGATTAGGCCTTAAAACATTTTGGGGGAAAAATAAAAAAATTTTTTTGGGGGGTTTGGGGGGGGTTAGAAGCCCCAACAGCAGCCCCTTGCGTCAAAAAAATCTACACCTTCACAGGGAGGCTTGTTTAATTTTTTAAAACAACAAAAAAAAGGGTTTTTTGGATTGACCTAAGGTCAACAGGGGAAATCAGTTCCCATGGAAGGGGGAAAGAGATGTTTGAGACATAAAAAAACATTCAAATTGTAAAGAAAAGAGGCTTTAAAACCGAAAAAGTAAATTTTTTTTTTTTATTATATGTTCCACACAAAAATTGAAGCTAACAAAATTTTAAAGATGTTTGTATACTAAATTATTTTTTCTTTTTAAAAAAAGAAAAGTCGGGTTAAGGTTTCCCCCAAAAGTGCCTATAGCGCCGCCCAAAAAAGGGATATTTGGGAAAGCCCTAACAAAAAAACCCTTCAGATTAACAAACATTACAAAAAGGGCAAAAAAAAAAACTAGAGCAGGACCTTTAAAAAATACAGAAAAACCCAAAACGAAGGTTTTCTGCTGTTTTTTAATGTGTTCCCTATGTTAATACTGGAGCATCACTATAAGTGCAAAAACAGCGGGAAACCGGGGTTTTTGGCCTCTTAGCAAAGGGCTGGGCGCACCCGCGCTTTACCCCCTGGGGGGTTTTGTTTTTAGCTCTCGGCCTGTGGTTCATTACTGAAGTGCGGTGGCAAAAAAAAAAAACTAAACCCCCAAAAGCACACAGCATGGTTTCAACTAATAACAGCTAAACTTATTTCCCTTCAAGCTGATAATAAAAAACCCGTTTGCTGACCCCAAACATCCGGTTTAAAGGGAATTTAATGTTTCCCCAGGCCGATTTTGTTGATACAAAAGACAAAATTTTGATCTTCAAAAAAAGGCGGGGGGCAATTTTTTCTAACCACCAGCCCCCCGAGCAAAAAATAAAGGAATGCTTAAAAAAAAAAACGAGACATTAAACTTGTTCAAAAACACTCACTTTAAAAAAACCCCAAAAAGGTGTTTATTTTTTAGTTTTTTGAGCCAAGCAAAAAAAGCCCGTCGATATTGATTCTAAATTAGAATTTTTTTTTAAAATTTAAATAAATTTTTGGTTTAAAAAAGAAAGACGAAAGGGAAAAAGATATATGAAGGAACAAGACGAATTTTTTTAAAGGAAATGCTTGAGAAAAGGCTTTTATAAAGAGCACTGAATGATTTTGTTTTAAAGAAGTCATTGACCCAACAAACGTACAGGAAATTGTTGTTCATGCTATTTCCAATTCCGGGAAAAAAAAACAATAGACCCCCCGGTTTAAATTTAATTGTTACTGTTTTAATCGACTATGTAACAAAAAATGAAAAAAAAATCAAAAGTCTGGGTCTAAAACTAAACAACAGACTATTTTTTTTTTTCCTTTCAAATAAACTTAACACCCGGTTGGGCAGACGAATGCTTCCACAGTTTGGGACGCGCCGGAAAGAAGCAAAAATTTAGAGGCCCGGGTTTGGCAAAAGGCGAATTAGAGTTAGATTAAAACAGGCTAAGTAGGGCACCGATTGTGGGGCAAGGCTTACTTTCCCGCTACCCGGATTGGGTTTTTAAAAAAGACCCTTTTTAAAAAAAAAAAATTTTCGGGCAACAAATTTTTTCATGTGGTTATTTTTGGGAAAGGCTGAATCATGTCCCCCGAAAAACGCAGAGAAAAGGACAAAACTATCGGCAATTCCAAAAAATTTTAAAATTAAGGGAAATCCTTTCCTGTTAGTGTAGACCAAATGATCATTTTAAAGAAAAAAAAAAAACCAAAAAGCCCAAATTTTCCCCGGGGAAAGAGGAAAAAAAATTTGGTCCCAAATTTAAAAAGTGTCCAAGAACACCCAAACCAATGGGCAAAACCACCCAAAATCATGTGGATTTACCCCAATGTTTTCCCCAGCAGGGTGCCCCATTAAAATTTGATCCGCAAATGAGCAATTATTGCGCATACTTAAAAAGCATGAACAAAAAACAAGAATTCGTGGGAAAATGTTTAACAAAATTCCAACCCCCTAAAGCCCCCGCTTGAACATAAAAACCATTTAAAAGTTCTTTTGACTGTAAGACAAACTAACTACGCCCCCGCCAGGATCTAAAGTTAGTTTTTAAGAACGGGAAAAACGGCTGCAAAAAGTCCATACGTTTTTTAAACGCAGACTTCGGTCGTTTATTTTTTTTCCTTATGAAGGGCCAGCCCCCAAACAAAAATTTTCAAAAAAACAGTCTTAATGAGTATCATCAATTTTTTTCATTTCCCTTCATTATTGTTGGCGGATGGGGCTTTTTTATTCAACGCCAAATTAAATTTAGGGGGGACCAAATGGGGGCGGGAAATTTTTACAGCGTGGGCCGGGGAAAAAGTCCCCGAAAAGTTTGTTCAAAAAAAACTAAATTTTAAACTGAAATCTGATGAGGGCTGAAGACCAAAAAACCGTAAGACTTGGGCCACTCTTGTTGGTTTTTGTGGTTTAAAAACTCATTTGAAAAAAGCAAAAAATTCCAACGTAAGAGCCCAAATGATCACAAAAGCGGAAATTTTCAGGGGGAACCCGCGAAACGTAAATGCAATCTTAAAAAAAAAAGTTTGACCCTAAGCCCAGGAAGTGCCCATCTTCTTTCACAACTTGCGGGGTTACGACTTTTTTCCCAAAACTTATAATGAAAGCAGGGGACGATCCCTTCAGGGTGTCAGGGCATTCCCACAGTCATCAAAAAGTACATGTGCTTTAATCAAATACATTCTTTTTAAAGGGACTCTAGCAACACAGAGGGTTCATTAGAGTCACTGGCTATGTTTCCTTAAAGTCCTGCCCAATAACCCGGAAAAACAAATTTTTTCTCAAAAACCCTTTTTAGAAAGGGCGGGGTTTTAAACCTATGGAAAATGAAAAAGTTGGAAAGGTTTGACGAAGATACCCTTCTCCCAAAGGCGCGTTTTTTTGGGCTTAAAAGGGGAAAGGGCATTTGCACTCCCCATTACCAGCAAGCTCAAATGCGTGGCAAAGTTTAAAGTGTAAAAACGATTTTGGGGACTATCCTTACCCTACTTTATTGGGAGAAGTAAGTTTGTTGGGGACGTTTTTGAAAAATTTTAAGAAAGAAACCCGCATTTAAAAAATTACAGTTTGGATCCCGCCCCATTAATTTCTGCGCCCGGGGTGAGCTGGGACGCTTTTTTAAAAAATTTATGGAGTACAGATTGATTTATTGTCTGACCTACCAATGATTCAGATGATTGAAAACGATTGCTGGAGGAATTAGTATTTGGGGTCGCATCATTACTGAAAAACAAACCAAAAAAATATTGGGGCCCCAAGATCCGGGTAAAAGGGGCTAAAATATTCATGTATTTAAAACCCAAAAAAAACTGTATGGATGGGCTAAGGCGGGAATCGCTTCCCTTACGCAAAATTTAAAATGTACACAGGCGGCGATCCGAATTTAAAAACAAAAGGCAATTTAAAATGGTTGGGCGTTTAACGGATCAACCCGCGTTTGGGTTTTATTTTAAAAATTGACTTGAATTTCCTTGAAAATCCCTGACCTGCATAATTGGAAAAATCCATTAAAAAGCGAAAATCTAAAAGGGAAAAGGATCCAAGAGAACCCACCCAAAAAAAGGGGCCTAAAACTTCGAGGCAAAAAAAAAAATTTTGTCTGCTTACGACTTTTTGCAATTTAAAAAAAGGCATGGGTTGAAAATTTACGCATTTTTCCCCCATATTGCTTTTTATTTAAGAAAAAGTTCATGAAACCAAACATTTATGAAGAACAATGACCTCAGGAACAAAAACCACAGATGCTTTAGAAAAAAACTTTTTCCAAAAACTGATGAAAAACAGCTGTTTTTTAAAGATATGGAGAATCCCCACAAGGGGCAAAAAAATGTTAGATTTGGGCAAAAGGGGAGAAAAGAAGCAATTAACTAACTTCAAAACCCAAAAATTTTTGGGCTTTAGAAGAATTTTATGATTTAGCTTTTTGGCATAAAGATGAAAAAAAAAAAAGTCAAATTTGACAAACCTTTAAATTTAAAGGGTTTAAATTTTTTTAATTATCCAAAAAGTTTTTTTTATGTTAGATTTTTTTTAAAAAAAACTTTAAGCCCCCGTAAAACCTGAAATCCGAGTACTTTACACCGATAAAAGGGAAAATTTTGTTATGATATTTCCCTTTCTGACGACAAACTATAAAGACATTTGGGGGCCCCAAGTGCTAAAGGGGTTTCGGGGTGGGACGGAAAACATCGATTTTCCCTAAAAAATTCGCCTTTGCATTCAATTACAAAAAAAAGGTTTTTGGAAAGGGTGAAGGATGAAAATTTTCTGGAAAGGTGATTAAGGGGTATGTTGGTTTAAAGGTTTAAAAAAAAGTACAGTTAAATTTTTAGCCCAAAAAATCATTAAAAAAGCAAAGGGAATAACCCAGCTTTTTGCAGTCAAAACAAATCACATGAAACTACAAAAAAGCATTTTTGGCAATAAAACTTTTTAACAAGACAACGTAAAACAGCGATTTTAAACTACATAGATCAACACAACGTTGTAACAAAAAATCATTAGATAGAACAAACACAAAAAGGGTTTTTTGAATCCCAGGTTTTCATATTTAATTGGGCCTGGAGAACCGTAAAATTTAAATTAAAACGGAAAGGGTCTATTGGGAAAATTTTGCAGTTTTTTTCTTTCACAAAAATCTTTGAAGGATTGGTTGTTTTGTTTGTGTCCCGTTTCTTCCCTAAATAATCACGGGCGGGGAAAAACTTTACAATTCTTTTTTTTTATATGGGTCAACACCCAAAAATGGATCATTGCCCCGAAGCGAGTGTCCCCTTCTGCTTTTTCCCCGGGAAAAAAGGAAAACCCAAATTTCAAAAACCAAAAAGGTAATATTTTTCTGGGTGAAATGGAGCTTCAGCAAAAATTTATTGTTTTTTTTTTTTGATTGCTTTTTTACTGGGTTTTGCCCCTTTTTTTTCTTCATTAAACCCTTTTCGCGCAAAAAAGGGGGGCATTTTTTCCCAACCCCTTTTGTTTTTACGGGGAAATTTTCAAACAGCTCTCTGTGATACTGGTAGGAAAAAAGTCCCTTTTTGGCAACTTTTTTGTTTAAAATTTTAACTAAAGCCCGTGATCTTTTGAACTCCTTGGGAAAGCCTTTTAAAGTAACTCTGGGGTTTTAAAAAATTTAATTTTATTCACTTTGGGCCCTTTTAAAATTTTTTCCCCTCATCGACTTGAAACATGCGAGGATAAGTTAAAGGGGCCCCGTTGGTATCATTTTATGGCCCAAAAGCAACATTGGGGAAGGGCCCTTTGTGTTAAAAATTTTTGCAACTTTGTACCTTTAAGCCCATGTCAATGACTGTGAGGCGTACTTTTAAAAATTTTTTTGTTTTAAACCCAACAGAGGGGAAATATAGAAACCAAATTTTTTTGGGGGTCGTTTGGGGTTTTAATTTACAAAGTGTGGTCCCCGTTTTTCTTTTAGGCGCTGGAAAAAAATTTTTCCCAAAACGCTTGTTTAGATAACCATTCCTTTTGCTTTTTTGTTCACTGACTTCCCCGCTTTCTTGGGGTTAGCTTTTTTAATTTCTGGTTAAACCCCCCCAATATCCTTTTTGGCGAATAAAAATTTTGTTCAAATTTTTTTCCGCCCAAAATTTTTTTTGGGGGCAACAAATACACAACGGTCTTTCCCCCGACAAAAAACGCGATTTCTTTCATCTTTTTTTTTTCTGATGGGTTTATAAAAGTCCCCGAATTTTGGTGGGGGGAATGTCTTGGGCCGGTTTTGGGTTTTTACTAAAATAATATTGTTTTTTTGCTTGATCAAAAATCTTTTTTAAAATGAAAACTGCATGCCCCCCGTTTTTTCAGTGTGTTATTAAAAAAATTAAAGCTCAATTCTTTGCTTTTCATAGGCGTCTTGTTTCTGCAAACTAGTTGCTCATAAACCCTTTTTTATGTCTTTTTCCTCGCCCTCATCCCGTAGTTTACTTAAAAGCGAAATTTTCTTTTCCCCAAAAACAAGCGCATTCACCACAGCGCCACCAAACTCCAAAAACGAGTGAAGCCATTTTTAAAAAAGTATTTTTTTTTACATATTTATACTGTCTGGAAATTTTTCCTTTCTTGACTAGAAAAAATTTCGTGGGGGAACCCAACGAAAAGATAGCAATCAGCTTTGCTGAATCCCCAAAATCTAGTTTGGGCCCCCATTTTGGCGGTTTTATTTTTAAAAAAGGGTTTACCAAGCATTGAGTATCCTACACTTAGCCTCCAAAAACAGCAGAAAGGGATACAAAGGGTTTGGGAACAGTTTTTTCGGTGCTTTATTTTTTTTAAAATAAAATAATTATAATTTAAAAAAAAACCCTGAACAGTGATGATTACTACAGCTACCGGGGGGCCCAAACCTTCCCCCAATTTGAATGACCCAAATTGATGACCAAACTATTATGCCCAAAAAAGGGGGAGGCTGTATTTTTTTGGCAGCAAAGTGGAAAAAAAACGTTCCTCGGGAAATGAATTCAGCATAGAACAGATTCAACAGGTTGGGCCCTCACAAGGGCATTATAAAGGGATCATAACAGGTTTTAAAACGAAACTGGGGTCAAAAATGGTGAAAAGTGTGGGGGAACGGTTTTAGTTTGTACACAAACTTGTCAGTAATTTGCTCCCCCTTGATTTAAAAAAGATCTTAACTAAGATTTTTAAAGCAAGAAACCAGTTTTAACAAAATCATTAGAGTCTCTAGGATGTTATCTATACTAAGATTTGGAACATTGTTTTTCGCCCCTTTAAAAAAAAAGGGTTAATAAAATTTTTAAACCCTAAAGAAATTTTGTTTTTTCCCTTTAAAATGAACGAAACTGGAAAAACATCAGAAACCCGAAAACCCTGAATAGGTGGAAGGGAAAATAACCCAAACCAAAAATCAGCAGAAAACGGAATCAGGGGAGAACCCTTAAAAAAACCTGGCGTGTTGAGCCGGAAAAAAATTGGCAGAGTGGAAAAGACAAAAAAAAATTTAAAGTTGCAGAAAAAAACTCATCATGAAAACATAAAAACCCCCAACGCCAAGGGAAAACCCTTGATTCAATGCCACTATAAAAAAATCCATTTTGTTTCAAAGGGGCCCCCAAAAACTTCAAAGGGAAAAAAGAAAAATTAAAACTGTTTCCATTTTTGGCGCCCTTGCTGCTGTTGGGGGGGAGTTTTGCGGCTAAAAAAATATATACACAATTGCAACAGAAAAAAAAAGCAATCAAAAAAATTTTGAACCAATAAATGCAGAAAAAGACACCAGCACGCCAAACCCCCCAAAAAACAAAGCATCAATTTTTATCCATTTATAAGGAAAAAAAATTTTAAGAAATTAATTTTAAAAATTTTTTTTTTAAAAAAAAAGATCATGGGTTATTTTAAAATGATAAAGTCAAAAAATAAAGAATGGAGTCTAAAAAAAACATTTTTCCCTAAAACCAGAATTGTAAACAAAGCGGTTGCTTTTGGTTAAGGGCCTTCTTAAGATCTATGCATAGAACGCTTTAGAAAAACATCCTCAACGATGCCGTTTTTTTTAGGCGTGTTTTGGTACTTTATTAAAACATCTACTATTTAAAATTAAAAAATAGTTGAAAATTTTTTTGATAAAATAAGAAAATTGAATAAGACTTGGGGTTTTTATTAGAGGATGACTTTTTTATGATCCCTTTAGGTGACTTAATCCCAAAAACTTAAAACAAAAATTAAATTTAAAAACTTTGGGAATAAAATTAAATTTAAAAAATTAATTAAGAACTTGGGGGGACTTAAATTTAAAAATTAATTAAAAAAACTTGGGGTGAACCCTTGGGGGGGGGAGTGGTTGGTTTTACACAGAGCTTTTTTATTTTTCATGGTAACACCCCCCGGTGAAGGGCAGTGCTTGCCCTTTTTGGGGGGGGGTCCCTTTGGGTCTTTTTTTGCAAGTTCAAAGCAAACCCCCCCAAAATGCATTTAACAAAAGCCCGATTAAATAAAAAAAGACAATTGTTTAAAAAATACACCCCCCTAAAAAGGGAGCCTAAGCACGGGGGGGAGGGTCCAGCAAGTAGGCCACCGTTCCGCCGTTTAACGGCAAAGGGATGACGCAAAGAGGGGAGGGGGTTTTGAAATATTTTTTAGAAACTGTCCAGGGCTTTTTGGGGGAGGAGTCCCGCCAAAATAGGCCCCCGTTCACCGCGTGAACGGCGAAGGGTTTTTCCAAAGCAGGTGAGGTTAAGAACTATTTTTAGAAAACTGTCCGGGGCTTTGTGGGGGAGGAGGCCCGCAAGTAGGGCCCCCGGTTTACGCGCTGGGAAAAGGCGAAGCATGACTCAAAAGGGAGGTGAGGTAAAAAACAATTTTTTGAAAACGTCCGGGGCTTTGTGGGGCAGGAGTCCAGCAAGTTGGCCCCCCGTTCAGCGCGTGAACGGCCAAAAAATGACGACCCCAAACCCCTATTACCCCTTAAACCTAAATTTCTGTGCTCCCCTTTTTTCCCAAACCCGGCTTGCCAAAATGGCTTTTTGGGAGAGTTACAGGGAATTACTGCTTTTGGCCAAGCTTTTTGGCGGGGTCTAATCGGGCCCGAAAAAGGTACTTTCCCTCATTGTATATTTGGAGCATTTAATGAAAAAAGTTTCCGGCCAAACCCCTACTCCCCTCCAAAAAGGAGATGAATTTGGGCTTTCCTTCCGGGCCCTTAAAAAGATTTCTGGGATTTTCTTTGGGGATCGCTTGTCATTGTTAAAGGGGGGATCTTTTTTCCAGTACTGTGCAAATTCCCGGGACTTGCAGCATGGTTTTAATTTCATTTTAGTTGATAAAAATTAAAAAGAAAAAAAAAGGCCCACCGCATAAAAACCCTTTGGGAATCCAAAAAGACCATTGAAACAGCACGTACTTTTTGTACTTTTAAAAATCAGAAAACCCGGTTTTTTCTTTTAAACCCAAAAACCCCCGTTTCCTTTGTTTTTCCCTTTTTTTCCTTTCAAATTTTTTTGCCCTTGTTTTCAAAAAATTCAAAAAGTAAACCCAAAATGGAAAAGTAAAATTTAAAAAAAGGGCTGTGAAACTTCCCCTCCTAATTTCTCACCCCTTTTTGTAGTTTTCCACAATTTCGCTTCATTTAAATGTTTCGGAAAATATTTGATTTAGTTTAAAACTTCTCTAAAATAGCCCAATTTAAGTCAGCCTGATTTTCCATAAGATAAGGGATGTTAAAAATTTTTCCGGGGGTTTAAAAATTGTTCTCCTTTTTTTGTCTCCTTTCCCTTTTTTTTTAAAAAAATTTCTCAAGCTTTTTTTTAGGCTTTCTGTGGGAAATCCTGGGTCCTTCCCTTTTAAACTTTTCAATTTTTTTCTGTCTTTTTTTTTGTATCTTTATTCTCTTTTAAAAAAAAAATTTCTTCTTCAGTCCACAATTTTCCTTGGGGGTTGGGCCGGGGGGTAATGGGAGAAAATTTTGGGAAACTTGTTGGAAGGTTGTAGTGATTCCATGCTTTTTCCCCCATGGTTTTTTTACCATTTCTTGGTAATAAATTTGTGGCACTTTCCCGCAATAGTAGAAGGCATTTTTTAACCCCCCACTTCCTTGACTCGCCAATTTTTTTAAAAAACACACAAGTTCTCTTCCGCTCAGCCCGCCCGTAAAAGTAAAAAACACAGAAAAGTTTAAACCAAAGCGTGATTTGCCCGGCAGTCAATGGAAGAATGTGTTGGGGTTTAACCCCAGGCGTAGCGGCCCCTAAAAGGGTAAAAGCTTAAACCCCGCTGATTTGGCCCGCAAAAACAGCGCCACCGCGCGGGAGTGTTAGGTAGGGGCAGAACGTTCTAGAAAAGCTGATGTTAAAGCTAGGGCAGGGGGAAAGGGAAAGGGGGGAGGGGGGGGGGAAAAGGGGTGAGGGGGTGGGCATATTGATTTTTGGCCGTTATTTTTGTGGCGTGCCCCTGCGGGGGTGCGCGCCAGCCGCGCAGCCGGGGTGTGTGGTGTGGTTTTGTGTGTGTGTGTGTGTGTGTGTGTGTGTGTGTGTTTGTGTTGTGTGTGTGTTTGGCGGGGCGCGCGGGGGGCACGTGTGTGTGTGTTTGTGTGTGGTGGGTTGTGTTTTTGTGTGGTGTGTGTGTGTGTGTGTGTGGTGTGTGTGAGAGTGTGTGCGTGTGTGTGTGCCCTGCGAGTTTTTCTTTTGTATTTTATGTTGGGTGTTTTAAAATATAAAGTTTGTAGTGATTCCATGTCTTCCACCAATTTAATTTTTATAAAACTGTTAAAAAGTAATTTTTTTATTCAAAAAAAATTTTTTAACTTAGAATCCACACTGTCTTCCTTAAAAACCCACAGCTAAATTGCCATATGCAAAATTTCACCAACCCCAGCACTGGGGAAAAAAAAACCCCGAGTGCTGGGCAGGTAGGGGCCCGCAAAAAAGCAATTAAAAACTTCAAAACCCCCTGACAGATTTTTAAAAGTACTTTAAAAAGAGCCCTGGGAACAGGGGCACCGTTTTGAAAATGAAGCGCGTTTTAGTCCCCCACCGGGGGTCTTTTCCCCACCTACATTTTCGAAAATTTTGTAAAATTTGTATTTAAAAACGGATAACCCGGGACATTTTGGGTTTTTTTTAGATAAACGTTATTTTTAGTTATTGAAGGGCTTACTTGTCAGAGAAAAAGTAATTTGCTGATTCCCCGGTCACTTTCCCCCCGAAAACGGGGTGAGGGCGAAAAATGGCCTTTGAGTCGCATATTAAATGTTCCCCAGGGGGTAAAGTTTTGCCAAATTTAAAAATACCTGATGGTTATTAGGGGTTTTTTTCCCCTAAAAAAAGCAATGAAATAACTTTGACATTTCTCTCAAACTTTAAAAATGCAAATCTAAAAAAAAAATGTTTTAAAATTCAAGCCCGAAAAAGAAGGAGGTTACTTTTTGATAAAGACTAGCTAAAATGTTAGGCTTTGCAGTGACAATTATTGGGTTTTGAGTTTCAAACCCAAAAAAAAATACTTATGAGGGAAAAAAATTTCCCCTCGATTCCCCCTTTTTTTGCATTACATTTATTACTTTTATGTTCAATTTTGGGCGACGAGCCTGGGTGAAAAACTTATATGATGGAAGACCCTCAGCTGTTTTAAGGGCTCTTCCATCAGGGAAAGCTGCATATTGCGATTATGAAATTATACAATTCCCTAATTTACAGTTTAAAAGATTAGTTTGTGGGAGGGTTGGATCATTTAATATAAAAATTGCAGACAAAGCGGGAAAGTTGTGAAATGTGATAACCTACACATTGTTTTGGAAATAAAATAATAAGTTGTTCTAAAAAATAATGTCGCGGGGGCCAGAAGAATCAGGAGTTACATTAGCGCCTGTGAGGTGTATAACCTTAGAATTAAAAGACCTTGCAGACGTTGCGGACTTTGAACAGAACGGTGAGATAGGCGCTTTGTATGGTTTTGAGTACACTAAAGATGGTGATTATAAACGCAAAGAGGTTGGCGACAGCAAAAAGTTTCCTAAACTAGAACAACTGCGCAATCTAGAGGCAAATAATGTTGGCCAGTATGAAATAAAAATAGTTCGAAAAACCTGACCTCAAATGGCACTTAGAACCATATTTAGAATGGACATAAAATTTGAATTCATAAGCCCATTTACATATTTTAGCCGTCAAAAAAGTTTCAGAAAAGCATTCACCCCGGGCCCTTTACATTAAGTCTTATCCCGGGACAAACAAAAACGGAAAAAAAATTTTGAAAAAAACGCCGAAAGGGAAAAAACAGAAACATCCTCCACAAAAAGAAACAGTTGAAAAAAAAAAAGGCCTTCTACAAAATTACAGTTTTTTCCAACCCAAAAAATTAGGAGACACGTTCACAATAAAAATTTAAAAATTTTTCTTTTTTAAAAAAGATGTGGAAGGGAGGGGGTTTTTGGGGCTTTGTGACGATTTTTAAAAAAAAGGAATTTAATTTAGCTGGCAAAACTTAGACGAAAAACGTCAAAAACGTTACCAGGGTCGTTTTTCCCCGGGTGGGATATTAAGATCATAACAACAAGCAAAAAAACAATGTTGACTTAAATAAAACAATCTTACAGAACTGAATTGGTTTAAATCTTACAATTTACCCCATGGGTTTTATTATACTGAACAAGTTTTAAAAAAAGAGTATGATAAAAATAATAACTGGTTAAAATTTAAAATTTTTATAAAACCATGAGCATTAAAAATTTTTGCCAAAAACTCCTCATTCAATTGAATTTTTTGGGGAGACTGGTTTTGGAAAAACAATATTTTTTCCTCGAAACCCGTTACAAACAGTTTATCGTTTTAATTTTGGGCCTAGGGGGTTTTCTGTCCAACCTTTAAAAGGAACCCAAAGGGAAAAACAAAAGAAGGGTTTTTAAGGGGAGAAGAAAGACATATATTTTGTTTTATCCTTTGCAAAAAAATGAGTGGTGTTTAGAACAGTTTTAAAAGACGTTTTAAGGGAAAGCAGACACTATTAAAAAAAAGATGACTTTCGGCCCGAAAAGAACATAGTTTAAAAAAAAAAACACTTTATCAAAAAAATTGCTTTCAAGTGGAAGCCAAACCATGATAAGTTGGGAATTTTATGCCAAAAAAATAACTCTTTTTTTAAAAACTTTTAAAAACAGTTTTAAAACGTAGTGTTATTTCACATGAAAAACAGAGACTCCCCTTTTAAAAAAGTTTTCGTAAAATATGTTTTTTGAAAAAGATCAGGAAAAACACCCGGGTTAAAAAAAACTGAAATCTGAAAAAGTTTTTAAATAAAAATAATTTAAAACGGAAAAACCCGCACAGAAAATTTTTTTTGTAGAAAAATCTTTTTTTTTGGTTATTGGTTATAGGGGGGAGAACAGTAATAGCTGATTCAGGTCCCCTTTCCCCCCGAAAACTGGGAGGGCGAAAGTGGCCCAAAAGTCGGCATATTACTGTTCTCCAAGCCAACATGACCGTTGGGCATTCCCCCGGGGCCCAAAAGATGACCATTTCCCTTCCCCTCCCCGTGGGCCCCAAGACCGTTGGGCATTTTCCGGGCCCAACGATGA
The DNA here is from genome assembly GCA_018398815.1 of Conus ventricosus. Lineage (NCBI taxonomy): Eukaryota > Metazoa > Mollusca > Gastropoda > Neogastropoda > Conidae > Conus > Conus ventricosus. Next base: position 4,822 of record JAFLJL010002300.1, on the reverse strand, counting down.
GCCATTTCATTCCCCCCCGTGGGCCCCAGACCGTTGTGGCTTTTCCCGCCAAAAAGATACCATTTCATTCCCCCCCAAAGCCAAAAAGACCGTTGTGGGTTCCTGCCAACGATGACCATTCATTTCCCCCCAGTGCCAAAATGACCGTTTGGGATTCCTGCCAAACGATGAGCCATTTCCAATTTCCCCCAGTGCCCAAAATGACCCTTTTGGCATTCCTCCAAACCCAGAACCCTTTTTTCCCTCCAAAGCCAACATGACCTTGTGGCATTCCCCGGCCAAACGATGAGCCATTTTTTATTCCCCCAAAAGCCAAAATAAACCTTTGGCATTCCCCGGCCAAAAAGATGAAACCATTTTAATTTTCCCTCCAATGCCAACATACCCCTTGGGGGCATTCCGGGGCCCCAAAAGATGAGCCATTTCATTCCCCCAGTCCAACCCTGACCGTTGTGGCATTTCCCGGGGCCCAACGAGACCATTTTCATTCCCTCCATTCCCAAAATGACCGTTTTGGCATTCCTGGCCAACGATGAGCCCCTTTCATTTCCCCCCCAATTTCCAACCTGAAACCCTTTTTTGGCATTCCTGGGCCAAAAGAGAGCCCCTTTCATTCCCCCAGTGCCAACATCCCGGGGTGGCATTCCCCGGCCAAAAATGGGCCCTTTCATTCCCCAGTGCCAACATGAAACCCTTTTTGGCATTCCCCGGCCAAACAAAGCCATTTCATTCCCTTTACATGCCAACATGACCCCGGGAAAACCCAAACCAGAACAAAGTTGTGACCTCCCCTTTTTAAAGTGGGAAAAAAATTTTTTAAAAAATGTTAAAATTCGGGTGAAAAAAGGTTTCAGCCAGCAAAAACCCCAAACTGACAGTGAATCAACAAAATCAGAAAGTTCCGTTTGTGGCTTGGGGGGAATCTTTAATGCTAAACCAGGGGGAAGGGGCTGTTAATGAAAATTTGGTAATTATTACTTTAAAAACAGTGAAAAATGTTTCCCAAAATTTGGGTGCTGTTTAAAGATAACAGTGGTGATATAAATACTTGAAAGATAAAGGGAAAATTTTTTTCCCAACATGGTTCGTTAATGTAATGATGGGATGTAGTCCGACAATGGGGAAAACACTTTCCCAAACATAGGGTACTGCAAGATAAGAGGGCATTATTGGCTTCGTCAGAAACTTGGGAAAAATATAATAGTGATGATAAAACAACAAAAAAAAACAAAGTAATTTTTGATAACAATAATGAAAATAAACTCATCAAAATCATCATCATCATAGAGGAGGGAAGACGAGAAGAACAAAAGAAGAAAACAAGAAAAATTCCCCTTTCTTTATACTTTAAAACCTTTTTTTTATAAAACCAAAAGGTTTTTTTAAATAATGGTATCATGAGCTCTATGAAATCATGGGGGTTTTGAATTTTTTTCCCTTTGAACACAACTGTGCGCCTTGTCAATCTTTAATTTGTCAAAAAAAAACACACGGACGAACGGAACCATACAGGAAACCTTGGTTGGTTGGTGGAAAAGAAATGAAAAATGTTTGTGTGTTTGTTCATTTCTTGTTGTTGCGTGTTGATGGTCTGGTAAAGGGAAAAAGGGCCCAAAGTTAGAACATCCTTTTTGGGGGGGGACCCCTTGTTTATGCTGTGTTCTCTGGTTTCATTTCTGCTGTTTGTTCTGTGTGCTCTGTATTTCTGTGTTTTTTCGTGTGCTCTGTGATGTCATTTTGCTGTTTTTTCTGTGTGCTTGTACTGACATTTTGTGTTTTTTTGTGTGCTGGTGCTTTTTTTTGCGTTGTTTGGTGCTTGTATGTCATTTTGCGGGTTGTTCTGTGTGCTCTGTGCTGCATTTCTGCTGTTTGTTCTGGGCTCTGTGCTGCTTTTCTGCTGTTTTTTCAGGGGCGAAAGCCTCGGAGAGGCAAAAAATATATTTCCCTTAAAAAGGGTTGTGTTTTTCCCTTATGTAGTGTGAAGGTTTTCACATCTTTAAATATGTTTTAATTTCATGTTCCCATTTTCCCATCTTAAAACTCCCCCCCCCCCTCCCCCAAACACACCCACACACCACACACCCCACACCCCCACACACCCACACAAACACACACCTTCTTAAGCCAATCTTTCCCAAGCTTTATAGGACTAAGTCGACTACGACAAGACGTACAAAACTTTTAAAAAACAACTATCTTCACACATTAAATTGCCCTCCATTCCTTTTAAGGCGTAGGATTTACAGGGAAAAAGAAAAAAGGGAGAGAAAAGGGAGGGGGAGAGAGAGGGGGAGAGAGAGAGAGAGGAGAGAGAGAGGGAGAGAGAGGAGGGTTTGCTCTTTTTGTAAAATGTTAACATAAACAAGCGCAAGGAGATAATTAGAAAAACTAAAATTGCTCAATGTTCAGTTTTTTTTTGGGGGGGAGGGGGGGGGGTTTTTTCCCGGTTCAAAGGGGTTTACAAAGAAAGTAAAACGAACAGTACACAATCGTTATCAGTTAGCGAAAAGAACTCTAGCACAAAATCATAAAATTATTTATCTAATGTGTTATGTGTGCGTTTGCTGTGCATGTGCGGTGTGGTATGGTTTGGGGGTGTGTTGTTGGGTGTGTGTGTGTGTGTGTGTGTGTGTGTGTGTGTGGGGGTGTGTGTTTTGGTTGGTGCCTCTAATCCCCCCCCCCCCCCCCCTTTTTTTTCGTTCTTGAACTATTCTTTACCACCCAAAGACTAAAATTTTAAGTGACGAGCAAAATAAGCAGTCGTAAAACGGAGAGAGACGAGACGAGAAATCCATACATATTTCGCCCTTTGGGTGTTTTTCAGGTAAAAAAAAAAAAAACTTTAGGCGTGAAACGGGAACGAAAAAAACCTTCTCAAATTTTTCGGCACAATTTAGTGTTTAATGAAAAGGTGCTGGCAAGGGGACCCTGGGAGGAAAATTAGTGATGCAAGTGAAAAAAATGATAACAATAGCAATTTGTGATGATGGGGGGTGATGATGAAAGATAATAATGATAAAATGCAAAAATATGGAGGTGATGATGGTGATGAGATGATGATGAGACGTGATGTTGAAGATAAAAAAGCAAAATAGTGATGAAGGTGATGATGATGAAAATATTTAAAATAACGAGACAAGGAATATTGTTACTTTTGGTGATAATATGACGATAAGAGTTGTAGTATTTATAGTAGCTAAACACAGAGGGGTAGACAGGAGAAGGGGTTGGAGGGTAGTCGAACAGCAGGATTCGCTGTTTTTTTTTTTTAAATTTGTTTTAGTGTGATATGATAGTGATGATAGTAGTTATGGTAGATTGATAATAATGCTTTGTGACAAGGAATAGAAATAATCAAAATTAAAAAAACGCGTGTGTGTGCGCGCGCGCACACACACACACACGCACGCACACACACACACACACACACACACACACACACACACACACAAACACCACACACACACACACACACACACACACACACACACACACACACACACACACACACACACACCACCATTGTTTTTCCTCGCACAAAAGTCTCACAAACATACTCCGCAGATACGGCCGAATCACTTTAAGATAAGTTGCTTTTGAAATTTCATCTATTTGATTCATAATACATTATGTATACGCTTCAGAAGCCTCGTCTATCTGTTGCATAATGTATATTTCATTCATTGTAGAAAGCTTGCCCTTTCTGTTACATAATATACTTATGTTTGATCCATTTTACATTTTTACATAAAACACATTGCGCGCACCATAGATAGTTCACCTATGTACCAGATGATAATATTTTGTTTATTTTAGAACCTCATCTAGGTTACACAATACAGATCTGTGTTCACTTTAGAGGCTTCATCTGTATCCACTGTGGAAACATCATCTCTCTCTCACCTAACACACCTGTGTCCACTTTGGAAATCCAATCTGTTACCTAATACATATCTGTGTTTACTTTAGAAACCTCAACTTTCTCTCATATAACACACCTGCATTCACTTTGGACATCTCCTCCATCTCATACCTAATACATGTTAGTTTTCACTGTGGGATGCTGACTGTGAGTGTCCTTCTGGTCATCACACTGTCCCTTGTGTTGGTTTTCACTGTGGGATGCTGACTGTGAGTGTCCTTCTGTCATCACACTGTGCCCCTTGTGTTGGTTTTCACTGTGGGATGCTGACTGTGAGTGTCCTTCTGGTCATCACACTGTGCCCCTTGTGTTAGTTTTCACTGTGGGATGCTGACTGTGAGTGTCCTTCTGGTCATCACACTGTGCCCCTTGTGTTGGTTTTCACTGTGGGATGCTGACTGTGAGTGTCCTTCTGTCATCACACTGTGCCCTTGTGTTGGTTTTCACTGTGGGATGCTGACTGTGAGTGTCCTTCTGGTCATCACACTGTGCCCCTTGTGTTGGTTTTCACTGTGGGATGCTGACTGTGAGTGTCCTTCTGTCATCACACTGTGCCCCTTGTGTTGGTTTTCACTGTGGGATGCTGACTGTGAGTGTGACTGTGACTTTTCAAAATTTGACAATGACTCCTTTCAGCGGGATTTAATGGGAACTCATTCCTTTCCACGGTCTATCAATTCACAGACCCCGACGAGGCTTTAGAAGTCTGGTATCATAGTTTCCTTAATGTTTATAATAAGCATGCCCATTTAAAACAATGGTGTTAGTAACAATCCTAAAAAACCTGGTAACTAAAGATATAGACAATGCTACGACTTAAGAGAGTCGCTGTTAGTATCAGGGAGTCGAGATTCCTATAAAAACAAAGAAACTTAGTCAATTACCTAAAACGACGTCAAA
>JAFLJL010002299.1:35699-44588 GCA_018398815.1 Conus ventricosus | reverse complement strand
ATATTTTCCCTCCCCCCGTTTCAATATACTGATTTTGTCAATATTTAGAGGTTTTGAGTGAAAAATTTTGTTTAAAAAAGGGTTTTTTTCCAAAACTGACATGAGATGGACGTGATTTAGATGTGAAAAGGGGGTTTTCGTGCAAAATAACATGGGGGGTCGGAACGAACAATTTACATTCTCTTCTTGACTTGAAATGAAATGGGATGCCAGAGGGGTGGTTGGTACAGAATGGTAGGGTAGCTTAGAATTGTAAGCGGTTTTGTGAAACGGGGTACAAGGACCACCCTTCTCTATCTCTCTCTGTGATAAATTTGTCAGTTGTTTACTGAAGTCTGTCTGATGCCCAGCACGGTATCTGTTTTGCTCATAACATTTTTTGTCATTCACTATGTGATGACACCACATCAAAATTTATTTACTGTCATGACAAAAATGCTTAAAAACTTACTTGACAAAGTTTTTTTTATCTGGACACCATGTTCCTGTGGCTGTGTTGCGTTTCCCCCGCTTGGTTTTCCCTGCATAAAATGCAGATGGTGGCAAAACATTGGAACTTGTTCCTCTTCCATTTTTTCTGTCGTTGTGGGCTCACTTTCTTTCTTGTGAACTGTACCAGTAGCTTTGTTCTCCTAAAACGCACCAGCGCTTGTTCCATTCCGCGTTTGCCGCATATAACACACGCCGTGAAATTTTCTGGCTTCGATCGAAATCAGAAGCTTTTGAGCGATCACCTGTTCTTCTCCATCTAAGCCCCGGACCAAAACTGTACGCCCTCCGTAGGGCGAACTATCTTTGGTCCAACCACTGGTGACGGGAAATCTCGTTCAAACCAACAGTCCGACACTGTACATCGAAAACACGCAACCGAAGTGCAGACGACAAAAACAAGATGGCGGACCTACCGGATGTGTAGGGTGCTGTGTGTAGCTGCATGTTATGTTTTCCCTTACGTCATAGCCTATAGAGGGTACGTTTTTATTTGTGTTTCTGTTCTGTAGGTCTTTGTAGATTTTTGTTGTGTTTTTGTTTAAATGTTGTGAGGTATTCGAGCCACTGGTCCTTTTACAAGCAAGCAACGAGACCGACCAGTCCACCTGAGAAGTTGAAGGTGGTCCTGAAAAGGACCTGATGAAGAAAAGGAGGAAAGGGGGCTGCTGCCAAAGAGCGACTTAAGCACGCTCCCCACGGATACGGCGTGCCAGCTGGATGTCCTTGGGCATGATGGTCACACGCTTGGCGTGGATGGCACACAGGTTGGTGTCCTCAAAGAGTCCGACCAGGTAGGCCTCGCTGGCCTCCTGCAGGGCCATGACGGCGGAGCTCTGGAAACGCAGGTCGGTTTTGAAGTCCTGGGCGATCTCACGGACCAGACGCTGGAAGGGCAGTTTACGGATCAGCAGTTCGGTGCTCTTCTGGTAACGGCGGATCTCACAGAGAGCCACTGTGCCAGGCCTGTATCTGTGGGTTTCTTGACACCTCCGGTGGCAGGAGCACTCTTTCTGGCAGCCTTGGTGGCCAGCTGCTTGCGAGGAGCTTTCCCTCCAGTGGACTTACGTGCAGTCTGTTTGGTACGAGCCATGGTCGGTCAGTCAGTCACTTGGCTGTCTTCCTCAACGATCGAGCTCAGAGAGACAAATAAGCCCGTCCGCTTTTTGCTTTGGTGGTGAGATTAACGTCCTATTGGCCTGAGGCCCTTAAGGACAAGGTTCATGCAGACAAAAGTCTGCGTATTTGTGGCAACAGTTGTCGCCTGGCAGAAGTGGGTAGTTTCGGTGAGGGTCGTCGCATTTGTCTCCCAGAGCTCGCGTTCCTCTTGAACATTGGCTCAATTCTAGTCATTATCTTCTTGAAAGTTGGTTCAAGTTTGGTGGAGTTGGTCTTGAACGTTGGTTCAGTTTCAGGATCTTGGTCGACCGACGGTAGGCGTCGGTGTGTGTTGCCTGCTGTCCCCCAAACATCAGGCTGTCTTTCAGGACCACCGGGCGGCCTTCTTCATGCTCGGGTGGCGATGGTCCTGTGCCGCGTGAGGCCGCCTCAAGGAGGGAGCAGGACGAAAGTCGCTGGAGCACTGCACGAGTCCCTAAAACTTGGCGGGCACTCGCTGACTGCGGCCGAGAGGGCAATTTTTTCAGCCCAACCCCGTAAGGAGTGCCCCCATGTCTGTCACCCCTTAAAACAGCACGGTATTCCAGGCCACGGTAGTCGCAGTCAGGCAGCGCTCCTTCGTCAATCGCCCCACACCTCCAGGAGCCATCCCCCGGCGACACAGGCTAGACCCGTCGTCACCCACATGGCTGGAAGGTTGTCTGTGCCGCCCAATGACGCTGACCTCTCACGTCAGCATCCTTCAAAGGAGATCTGCCACCTCTCCCCTGGTGTTGACTGCTATGCCACACTCGCAGTGGCCGTCCGCCGACCCCTCAGCCTACTTATAGGCCTAGTAGTAGTCTGCGCGCCGACCCCTCAGCCTACTTATAGGCCTAGTAGTAGTCTGCGCGCCCCGTGTTCGTGTGGCGCGCGGCCACTCGACTTTCTACCAATCAACGTTCAGGGAGCGCCTTTTCTTCGACCAATCAAACACACGCAGGCCGCCCGCGTCTCGCCCGGCGAACAAGCAGCCCAGCCAGCCGCTGGCCCTCCACCCCTCCACCGCACCCCTCCCTCCCTCTCTTTCTCCCAGCCCCATTCTCTTTCGACTTGGAAGCAAGCAAGAGAGAGGATGGGAGTGAGAGGGTGAAGGGAATAATCACGTGAAGGAAGGAAGAAAGGAACGAACGAACAAACAGCAGCAGTTTTGCGAAAGAATGTGTCGGTACTCTTCTTCTTCTTCTTCCAGATGGGCATGTTTAACCTGCCCCGTGCCCACAGCCCAAAGGGGCCGATAGCTCAGTTGGTAGAGCGCCGGACTCGTGATCCTGAGGTTGCGGGTTCGAATTTCGGCTTAGGGGGATTTTTTCCCTCGGAGTTAACATTGGTTCTGACTCCATCCCCCATATAGTCGTTCGGATGGGACTATAAACCGAGGTCTAGTCTGTGTCACATGCACTAAAGATCATACACGGACTCTAAAGATCCCGATGCTCATGTCCTAAGACGGGTGAGTACCGGCTACACGAAAATACACAATGCATGCAACCTGTGTGCCATAATAGTCTACTTGAAGACTGCGAGCACGGGGCAGGTTAAACATCCCCATCTGGGCCACTTACGTTCAGAAATGAACCCGGCCCTTACGGAGAGAAGAAGAAGAAGAAGTCTTCAAGTAGACTATTCTGGCACACAGGTTGCATGCATTGTGTATTTTCGTGTAGCCGGTACTCACCCGTCTTAGGACATGAGCATCGGGATCTTTAGAGTCCGTGTATGGTCTTTAGTGCATGTGACACAGACTAGACCTCGGTTTATAGTCCCATCCGAACGACTGTATGGGGGGATGGAGTCAGAACCAATGTTAACTCCGAGGGAAAAATCCCCCTAGACCGAAATTCGAACCCGCAACCCCAGGATCACGAGTCCGGCGCTCTACTCTTTTCTGTTCTTCTTTTTTATTCCCCTTTTTTTTTCTTTTTTTTCTTCTCTCCCCTCCCCCAAATCGGAACAAATACTCAGCCTTGACATTGACGTTGTCCTTGGCATTAGGTGGGGGTTGTTGATCTACGACCAATCACTTCTCTGATGCTGCAAGACTTTCGTACGATTGGATAATAATACCAGTGGATCAGGGGGCCGCAGCGTCTTATATAAACCATTCATTTCCAGCCCTAAATATATATCGACCATATATGCCACTCTGATTCCCGATCGCTCGCTCGCTCCCTCCCTCCCTCCCTCCCTCACTCACTCCCTTCTCGGCCCATCCCCACCGCCAGTCCATCTGCTCTGCTCTGAATCTAGCCTGTTCCCTGATCTACACCCGCCTGCCGCTGAATCAAGGCTCGCCTCCAGCTTATTATTCTGCTCCCCGCGCCATTCATACGATCACCACATCAGTCTATCTGTCTGTCTGTCTGTGTGTTCAACTCGACCACGTAGCTTGTGCATGCAGTCTTCGACCTTTCCTCATCTAGCAGCCTATACGCAGAGTCTTTCTTTATAAACTTAAGTGGAAACACGTTTCTGTCACTTCAACGGTCACACACGTAATGTTCTCATCCCCAGCTGATGCATTTGTACCATAGTGTTCAAGTACTTCGGCTGTTTGGATGATCCCTGGAGTCTTTTAGCCAGGGTACGACAACAACAACAACAACAACTTCTTCGGTAGACCAGTTGTTAGTGTGTCCGCCTGTCACGCGGGAGACTGGGGTTCATTTCCCCTGGACGAGCATTTTTTTTTGTTTTCTTTTTTTTTTTCCTCCCCCCTTTTCTCTGACATGCACTACCACCAAAAGGGAGAAAGTGCTATAGTGTCTGATAAACTATATATGTATATACTTTTTTTTTTTCCCTCATGCCATCACTACATCAGTCTGTGTGTTCAATTCAACAACGTAGCTTCTGCATGCACTCTCCCACCCTCCCCCAACTAGCAGCCTAGACGTTGTGTCTTTCTTCCTGCCACCACATTTTCAAGCCACTTTGGCCAACACAGACTGCTGGAAAACAACAACAACAGAAAACCAAAAGAATGCAACATCAACATGAAAATAACATGTCAAACTGTGTGCAAATGAACGCTGATTTTCAGACCAAATACCTGACATGACATGACATGCCTTGTGACAATGCAAAATATACATCTGTTAAACGACACGACTCCTCCACTGTCTTGTTTGCTGGGCTTCTTTTTTGGTTTGGTTTTGTCTGTCTGTCTCTTTGCTTTTGCTTGGTGGATTGTGGGTTCGTCTTGTTCCCGTCACATCATATCTTAGGCTATCTTATTATCAACGAGACACCAAACGAAAGGGCAAGGGGGCCAACGATGACTCTCAGCAACGAGACACAACCATCCCGCTCAGGAAAATGGGTGGCCCTGAAAAGGGCCTTGTTAGTTTGGGGGACAAGCAAACGCGCGCAGGTTTACTTGCTGCTGGTGTACTTGGTCACCGCCTTGGTGCCCTCACTGACGGCGTGCTTGGCCAGCTCACCTGGCAGCAGCAAGCGCACAGCCGTTTGAATCTCGCGGCTCGTGATGGTAGAGCGCTTGTTGTAGTGGGCCAGTCTGGAAGCTTCGGCGGCGATTCTCTCAAAGATGTCGTTGACGAAGCTGTTCATGATAGACATGGCTTTGCTGCTGATACCAGTGTCTGGGTGCACCTGTTTCAGCACCTTGTAGATGTAGATGGCATAGCTCTCCTTCCTTTTCCTCTTGCGCTTCTTGTCCCCCGTGCGGACGGCCTTGCCTTGCCGGCCTTCTTGGCGCCTTCCGAGCTCACTTTTGGTGGCATGCTTTGACTACAGTAGCCTAGCAACTGTCGAGAAATGCCGGATGATTCTGTTTAACGTCCTCCGGCCTGCACAAACAGGACATATTGGGACATTTATTTTTACTTTATATGTTGGTAGTCATTGGGACGCCGAGCGGTCGTCTGAAGGTAGTTCGGCTGCGGTTGATGTTGATGTTTCCAAGGCCATCGTCAGGGCCACCGGGCGGCCATCTTCATGCTGAGTGGCGACGGTCCTGTGCCGCGTGAGGCCGACTCGGGAGACGTACGAGGCACAAGTCGCCGAGCCGCTGCACGTATAGGTCCATGCCCACTCTGCGCCCAATGAGGAACGTACCCCCTCCCCCCCCCCCCCCCAAAGGGAGAGCCCTGCTAGATGTGCAGGCCACTGGGTAGTTCGCAGAGTGGCAGCGCCTCGTCGCCAAGTGTCACGCCGCCTCGAGAGCCGTCCCCCGGCGACACAGGCTAGTCCCGTCGTCACTCGTAGTGCGAGGAAGGAAATCTGTGCCGCCCTACACCCATCTGCCACCTGGGTGCCTTCTGCTGGTCTCTGCCACCGACCAGCAGGATGATGATGATGACGAGAAATGCGGATGGATGGATGGTTCTGCTTAACGTCCTCCAGCCTGTGCAAACAGGACATATTGGGACATGTATTTTTGCTTTAGATATAAGTAGTCATTTGGACCGCATAGCGGTCGTCTGAAGATAGTTCAGCTGTGGTTGATTCCAAGGCCATCGTCAGGCCACCGGGCGGGCCGTCTTCATGCTGAGTGGCGACGGTCCTGTGCCGCGTGAGGCCGACTCAGGAGACGCACGAGGCACAATTCGCCGAGCCGCTGCTCATAGGTCCAGGCCCACTCTGCGCCCAAGTGAGGTTCATTCCACCCTCCCCCCCCCAAAGGGAGAGCCCCGCTAGATGTGCAGGCCACTGGGTAGTTCGCAGTGTGGCAGCGCCTCGTCGCCAAGTGTCACGCCGCCTCGGAGCCGTCCCCCGGCGACACAGGCTATGTCCCATCGTCACTCGTAGTGCGAGGAAGGAAATCTGTGACGCCCTACACCCATCTGCCACCTGGGTGCCTTCTGCTGGTCTCTGCCACCGACCAGCAGGAATGCCGGATGCCACCAACGGGCGGCCGGCTTCATGCTGAGTGGCGACGGTCCTGTGCCCGCGTGAGGCCGACTCAGGAGACGTACGAGGCACAAGTCGCCGAGCCGCTGCACTGATAGGTCCCATGCCCACTCTGCGCCCAATGAGGAACGTACCACCCTCCCCCCCCAAAGGAGAGCCCTGCTAGGATGTGCAGGCCACTGGGTAGTTCGCAGAGTGGCAGCGCCTCGTCGCCAAGTGTCACGCCGCCTCGAAGAGCCGTCCCCCCGGCGACACAGGCTAGTCCCGTCGTCACTCGTAGTGCGAGGAAGGAAATCTGTGCCGCCCAACACCCATCTGCCACCTGGGTGCCTGTCGATGATGATGCCGAAAATGGAGTCGAACGAGAAATGCTTGCTTTGCTTTGATGGTGAGAATTAAGTCCTATTGGCCTGAGGCCCTTAAGGACAAGGTTCCTGCAGACAAAAGTCTGCATATATTGTTGGCAACTGTTGTCGCCTGGCAGTAGTGGGTAATTTCAGTGAGGGTCGTCTCATTTGTCTCCAGAGCTCGCGTTCCTCTTGAACATTGGCTCAATTCTGGTCATTATCTTCTTGAAAGTTGGTTCAAGTTTGGTGGAGTTGGTCTTGAACGTTGGTTCAGTTTCAGGATCTGGTCGACCGACGGTACGCGTCGGTGTGTGTTGCCTGCTGTCCCCCAAACATCAGCTGTCTTCAGGACCACCGGGCGGCCTTCTTCATGCTCGGGTGGCGATGGTCCTGTGCCGCGTGAGGCCGCCTCAAGGAGGGAGCAGGACGAAAGTCGCTGGAGCGCTGCACGAGTCCTAAACTTGGCGGGCACTCGCTGACTGCGGCCGAGAGGGCAATTTTTCAGCCCAACCCCGTGAGGAGTGCCCCCATGTCTGCCTCCCCACAAAACAGCACGGTATTCCAGGCCACGGTAGTCGCAGTCAGGCAGCGCTCCTTCGTCAATCGCTCCACACCTCCAGGAGCCGTCCCCCGGCGACACAGGCTAGACCCGTCGTCACCCACATGGCTGGAAGGTTGTCTGTGCCGCCCAATGACGCTGACCTCTCACGTCAGCATCCTTCAAAGGAGAGCTGCCACCTCTCCCCTGGTGTTGACTGCTATGCCACACTCGCAGTGAGAGAAATGCCTTTGCTTTGCTTTGATGGTGAGATTAACGTCCTATTGGCCTGAGGCCCTTAAGGACAAGGTTCATGCAGACAAAGGTCTGCATATTTGTGCAACTGTTGTCGCCTGGCAGTGGTGGGTAGTTTCAGTGAGGGTCGTCGCATTGTCTCGCAGAGCTCGCGTTCCTCTTGAACATTGGCTCAATTCTGGTCATTATCTTCTTGAAAGTGTTCAAGTCTGGTGGAAGTTGGTCTTGAACGTTGGTTCAGTTTCAGGATCTGGTCGACGACGGTAGGCGTCGGTTGTATGTTGCCTGCTGTCCCCCAAACATCAGGCTGTCTTCAGGACCACCGGGCGGCTTCTTCATGCTCGGGTGGCGATGGTCCATTGCCGCGTGAGGCCGCCTCAAGGAGGGAGCAGGACGAAAGTCGCTGGAGCGCTGCAACGAGTCCCTAAAACTTGGCGGGCACTCGCTGACTGCGGCCGAGAGGGCAATTTTTCAGCCCAACCCCGTAAGGAGTTCCCCATGTCTGCCTCCCCACAAAACAGCACGGTATTCCAGGCCACGGTAGTCGCAGTCAGGCAGCGCTCCTTCGTCAATCGCCCCACACCTCCAGGAGCCGTCCCCCGGCGACACAGGCTAGACCCGTCGTCTCCCCACATGGCTGGAAGGTGTCTGTGCCGCCCAATGACGCTGACCTCTCACGTCAGCATCCTTCAAAGGAGAGCTGCCACCTCTCCCCTGGTGTTGACTGCTATGCCACACTCGCAGTGGAGAAATGCCGCCAAACGGCCCCCATTATAGCGGCTGAGTTCGCTCCGCGGCTGGGCGCCTCACGGCGTGAACGCCGTTGGTTTCCCTCTCGCACAAGGCAGGGCCGTCAGTGAGACTATTCACATGCGCGTCAAGCGCTGGCTCACACTCGCTTGCTGAGAGCGCGTAGACTACTTGCTTCGTCGAACACATTCTGTACCCGTCGTCGTCGTCGTCATCATGTCTGGTCGCGGCAAAGGAGGAAAAGTCAAGGGAAAGAGCAAGTCCCGTTCTTTCCGAGCCGGACTTCAGTTCCCCGTGGGTCGTATCCATCGTCTCCTGCGCAAGGGCAACTATGCCGAGCGTGTGGGTGCCGGAGCTCCCGTCTACCTGGCCGCTGTGCTCGAGTACCTGGCCGCCGAAGTGCTGGAGCTGGCAGGAAACGCTGCACGCAACAACAAAAAGACCAGGATCATCCCCCGTCACTGCAGTTGGCCATCCGTA